>JAGFPH010002388.1:112811-201596 GCA_018207615.1 Philaenus spumarius | reverse complement strand
TTAAAGTTCAAATAAACTTTTTGATTAATGAGGAAAATTATAAATAAGTATCATAGAAAATTTCGGAATCTTTAGTTTCATTTTTTGTATGTTATTGTATGTGTATGTAAAATGGAAGATGGATGTATATTACATTTATTGTAATAGTTTTTTGTATTTGAAAATTCGAAAACTGATATATTGTGGAATGACTAATTATAGCTACATTTAAATTGATTATGGTTTATTCGTGAAAATAATTGAAATACTAATAGATATTAAACTTGATTGACTCATATTTTTGGAAAAGTTATGTTCTAGTTTAAATTTACATAAACTTGATTCATTAACTGTAAAAGAACAATGACAGAAAACTATGTAAACAGTAGCTACTTCTAAAATGGAGAACACTTTTATGTTTTGAAATACATAAAATAAATCCTATTTGTGTGCGAAACACACAGAAATATTCCCTAGTATATTAAAATAGTTGTAAAAAGCTTCTACGGACAAGAAGATACTGTTTGTCCACAGTTTAGTACAATGCGTATAAACTACCTAACAACTGTTCAACATTTTTCAAACTCAAATATTTTTGTTTTATCATTTAGTACGCTCAAAAATTAAACACACTATGACACTATAGCGAAAAAATACTTATTTTATAATAACAGATCGTATAAGAATTGTGATACACAAAATACAAAAATAATAACTTAAACCGATTGCGTTTGTAAGCAATTCATGCGAATACTGCTTCAAACTGATTTGTTTTTTATCAACAGCATTGGTTAAAAATCTAGATAAGATTCCACACAATAATTTTTATGTTAAGATATTTTGGTTTTAATACAAAATATTTCTGTTTAGACATTGTGTACAATGAAAATTGTCGGTAGTATTGCCTATATCAACTCTTTGGATTCAATATTTAAAATTATTTTTTATTTCCAAATGTGTGTTCCTAACTTAGTCATGCAGTAAAAATATTGAAGTTCGTGAATAGCAATGAATTAGATGGATGACATCATTTATAGTACAGATAAATGTATTTTAATAGCATTATTAGTCCTGCTTTTTGGTTTGTTTTAATATTTCCAAATAAGTAACTATTTGAAATCAGTTCACATAAATCTTTAATATTTTTAGTTTATCAGTAAATACATTGATTTACTTATTTGGTTTCAAAACTTTTCTGATGTGTTAAAATGGACTATGTTTAATGTATAATTTCAAAACGAGATTTAGCATTGATTAAAAAAGTAAATCGTTTTGTTAAAACCGCCGCGCCATTTTCGTACCTGTAAGAGCGGTCACTTGCTAAATTATTACACACAAAATAAAATAGTAAGCGGAATATTGGAAATTTAAATATCTACAACAATTTTAAAGCCAGCATGTCAATCTTTAAGTTTTTTTTACAATTCCATTTTAAATCGTTACGATGGAAACGGAAGTAGAGAACATTGAAGCAACGCTATTGGTCATATTGAATAGCAAATAATTTCCAGTTGTAATTGAAATAATATGTTTACCTAAGCTAGGATGAAATTGTTCTTCATATGTTTTTCAACATTTGGTCAAATGAAACAAACTGACCATTGACAAATATGTAGAAAACTCTAAACTACATAGTTATTGGGTACGTTCTGGGTGCGTTAGGGACAAAGGGACAGAAGGCAGGTAGCAGCTAGTCATGTGATTTAGCTTTCACTTTTAACAACTGAACAACTTAGTTGTTTCTCAATATTTCAACCAGCATTAAATCTTTAAGGAAATAGAGAAGGGTTTTTCTAAATATCTTTTACTATTTCTTCATTTCTTTAATGGTTGATTAGACATATTTTAGACGTACTTAGACATAAGTTTACATAATATCGTCTTGTAGTTGTAACAATTAGAAACAAGTTGATTTAAATGGATTTAAATAAGTCAGTGATTTGAAGTGCATGCTATTTTTAAATACTGTGTTACATAAAAATACTCCATTCGACTTTTGAAATATCACGAGGAGAAATAACATAAATATTTTAAGGAAAGCTGTAAATTAAAATAGGCAAAACGGGAAAATATTAAGTTTTGGCAAATATAATAAGCTCCTTAACTATGGTTTAATTTGATAGACTAAATAAATTCAAATTTGTATTATGGATTTGTAAAGTATCCATCAATTGTTAAATTTCTCCAAAGAACAATATTTTGTTTTGACAAAATCAAAAAGTTTTAAATTAATTTGCAATACTTACTCTATATGTGGATTTCAAGGTTGAATTAGTTCAATTAGTTGTAAAACAGATGAACTATAAATATGTAGGGTCTACTGTTGGAAATTTCGGAGTCATTGCTTAATCTGGTAAATGTTTATTATTTTTACTATATCTCGTTATTTTAAAACATTAATTTTAGACGTACAATTTTTATTTTCTATAAATTGCACAATTAAATGTGCGAATGTTCTATTGTATTATTATTATGTCTATTAAGGTTTATGCCGTACTTATTATAATTAATTAAATGTTTTAAGCTTTGATGTAGTATTTTAAAGGGAAAAAACAAGTCAATCTACATATTCAAAGAGTAACAGGCCACCAAAATAATACCATAGTGAGCAAACTAATTAAACCCCACTATTTTGAAATGAAAAAATCTAAACATAATATATTATTTCATATTTCAGAGCTCTAAAAGGCATATTTTGGTGGTTAATGCAACTTTGAAGAAATGTTTAATTTAAACATGGGTATCATAATTTTATTGCTCGTTTACTAGTATCGTTTAAAAATATAATTATATATTTTTTGTTCCCGTTTCAAGTTGGTGACAATAAACGGTTTGCGTATTTTTATTTACTACTAATTAGCCGTTTTACTCAAAACTTACAATTTTAACAAACATTGATTATGATATATAATTTCAATCTATATCGAATTCGGTCACTTTTCCAACAGTTAAATGAAAAATGAAAAAACACTCTCCTTAGTTTCTTTAGAAAAGAATTTGTGGGGTTTCAGTTTTTGGCTAAACTGATTCGTTTGCTTTAGTACGCACTGCTCGGATGGCCTGTTAGATGAGGTGTATGTTTTTAAATGAAATTCCTTTTAAATAGTCACCATTGTTTTTATCTTCCACGACTACTAAAAGTAAGAACCAAAACTCTGGCATTCTAATTTCCAAAAAAACGGACATTACCCTCTACTTATATTTTATTTTCTAAACCCTGAACATCACAAAACTTTGACTTTGATGATAAAATTCCAAAATTGTGCTAATGACTTTAATTACAATGAATATACCGTAATGAAGCTTACATTAAATCTATCTGACTGTAGTGGAGTTATCAATATGAAATATGGAGTTGTTATGAAACCACGTAGCCTTATATTGTGTAATAAGTTTATAAGTAACATAACGAGTGATTCCTTAGCCAAATGTACTGTGTTCACCATCAAAATATGTTAAACTTATAATTTAAATTCTATAGGCCTGCTCTGATTATTTCATTTGAAGTATATTATGAGTTTTATAAATGATTTTAGGAAAAGTCACCAACAAAGTGCGGATTTTGAGGGGGAGTATTTAAGATATCTACAGAGCGCGTCTAATTAAGCTAAAGATATAATTGTATTGACATTTATTACCTGGCTATATTAACTGTGCAAATTCAAATATTAGGAGTTTAAGAAAACAAATGGATATAATATGTTGATATTATTATATTTTAAATGGTTTATTCTTTGCAACATATGGAAAATAGGAGTTCTAATTATGGCGAGACTACTTGATTATTTCAAAATGACTATTTTAGATGTATAATAATTAGACAATAATTTTTCTGTTATAAAATAGATATGCAAGTGTACTATAATATTATTTTGATTTTTAATATGGTTTATACCATACACATTTAAATAATGAATTAACAGTTTTAAGCTTTTAAATAGTCCATGAGTACCAAACATTTAAATGAAAATATTATAACTGGGAACTTTACGTATAGGCAGTAAACTAATCGGTTTATTATTACATTTTGTTGTTGGTTGTTGTTACAACATTTGCAATCATTTTTGTATAGGAAGTAATACGTGACATTTTGAGAGTATAAATAAACTCTCGTTGTCTAGTGAAGAACTAACACATGTATAAACTAAATAGAACAAATAAAACTAGACCTATGTTGACTTACCTAAAAAAAAAATAAGATTCATTCTTTGTACGCCGGTGCCTTGTGACAGTGGTTTCTCTCATTCTTTTATACTTAGGTTTTTGTTTTCCAGACGTCTCAGTTCTAGTATTCTAGTTCTGGGTTCCTCTTTATTTTTTTTTTAACCAGAACTAACATGGCAAATATCTCAACAAAAATGTTTTAAAGTATGGTCAATCCATCGTTATAGAAACTAATTTTAATACCAGAATCGGTTTAGCTTGGTTTCTACTAAAACTTCAATATTTTGCAACTCAAATTAATCTAAGAGAAATATTTGTTTTCAAATTCCAATGGCCCAAAAAGTATATTATGGACGTGGCTGTAATTTTTAAAGAAATATTTACTGTAGTTGAGAGTTACCCAATTATTATAAATATCTTTTAAAAGAACTTTTTAAAAGTTTTGACTTTATGGTTTTGTTTTAAGTTGGCGGCCGTAATCGGTTTTCATAATTGATTTTTGTATTTTTATGTTTTACTCAGAATTAACAATTTTACCAAACTTTGCTTATGATATATGGAGTTCTATCAAAATTTAATTCGAGTACTTAACTTCAAGTTTCCAACAGTAATAATATAGAATTTTTGATAAATATAAATGACAATATGTAAAATGATTACCTAACAATCAGATCTAGTGTAAATACTACTTATTTCTACTTAAATACCAAATAATGCTTTTGAAACATATACATACTTTGCCTTTAAAGTTTGGTTATATCTCCAAATATTTAAAATGTATAGTCAAAAATCTTAAATAGTTAAAAAAAAACTATTTGACTATATAAAAGACATAGAAGAGCACATTGACGATGTTAAGTGTTGGTACAATAATCATCTGTTACTTATATTGTTTCAATTAATAATTGATTGAGTAGTCTGTAGGTTAGATTTATATTGAAGAGAACCTAAATTATGCTGGTTATTTTTAACAGTTCTTATAATTCTTGTTATATATCATTTACTTAATAATTTGAGTTAAACAATTAATCCCACTTATTATCATTAGTACTTACAAGTTTAATGCAAAAGTTTATAAAATACTTGTGCAGAGGTTATAAGAGTATATGCATGCGAAACTCACTGATGTTTCTCCTAGTTTATTGTATTCACTGCCAAAAGCTTCCTGACCAGAATTAAAGTATGTTTACTCTGTAGTTAAATGCAAGTTTTTAATGACATATAGCTTGATATATAAATACATTTCTTGTAAAAACTACCTAAATATTACTAATTTTATTAAGTAATACTGTATGCTCAAAAATTAAACATACTATGTCACTACATTGAAAGAGGACTGAACCTATTTAATAACAAACCGTATAGACTAGCGCTACACAAAATACAATAATAATGATTCAAACCCTTTTACTTTTTCACTATACTATAGTAGGGTACAAAGAAAGTATAGTGATCGCAAAAAAATCGATGTTGAGATTTTTGTGGAAATATCCGTTTTGGGACCCCCTAAGTCCAAAAAATGTTTTTTACAAAATGTCTGCCTGTATGTTTGTATGTATTCATGTATGTATTCATGTATGTATGTATGTATGTATGTATATAAAGCTAGAGCGAAAACTATTCAATCGATTTCAAACAAATTTGCACCAGACATGTCAAGTAGGCCTGTATGGATGCAAGAAAAACAGGTTTGAAATTTTTTAAAAAACAACCCCCTTTTTGGCAAAAAAACCCCCAAAAATCAGTTATTTTTTTATAAAAAAAAACTGCTCTAACGATTTTGATAAAATTTGGCTTATTTGTAGCCTTTAATGCAAAAAACAGCATTTTTCTAAGAATTTACGTTTAGCTAATAATAATAATAATAACTGATTTTTGGGGGTTTTTTGGCCATAAAGGGGGTTGTTTTTCAAAATATTTTAGTGCATCTATACAGGCCTAATTGACGTGTTTGTTTCAAATTTGTTCGAAATTGATGGAATAGTTAGCTCTCTAGATAATAATAATAATAATAATAATAATAATAATAATAATATTTATTAGTTAATCTCCTACTTTAATAAATCACCTCTCCTACCCCATACAATTATGAAGTCACAGTGAATCTGTTTAATCCTTATATATAATTCTGTAAGCAAAATTTTAGATTCAAAATTGTGGGAATTTGGTAAATCGGAGGATGATGGGAGAGGTGTCAAATTAAAGGTATCGATTCAAGAAACGAGGGAAAAATATAAGTTTTTTCTAAAATTAAAAACTAAGGGGTTTTTGAGATACCCGAAAAACGAAAAATCCCCATAAGAAATAGACGAGAATTTAAAAACATACAACAGCTGTTCTGCAGTTTACATTAAAACATTTGGTATTAAATAAATAAATTAAAAACATAAAACAGCTGTTCTGTAAAATAATATGACAGTTAAAGTAAATTATATTTTTAAATAAAATCTGCTACTTATTAACCCATAAAAGATACACGTTGACACTCACATAGAGAAACCTGATAAGTGTGATTTTTGGAAGGTTGTATGGCTGTCCTATTAACTCTTCATACATTTATACTAATATCATAAAGAGGTAAAGTTTGTTTGTTTGTATGTAGGGGGTAATCTCTGGCACTACTGAACCGATTGAAAAAATAGTTTTACTGATAAAAAGCAACACTTTACCTGAGTAACATAGGCTATAATTCATTTCGATAAAAACCTTTTTTTATTTCAATATTTGTAAATTTAGTCGGAAAAAATTCTTAGGTTAGGCCTAGAATGATAAACCAACACATGTATTTACCAATTTATTACCATAACAATAAATTGAATAAAAGAACAGATAATATACAGCTGTCTGTTCCAATATTTCCATTGACAGCTGATTTCAAAATTTGAAGCAATTATTTTTGTATTTCTAGATTTTAGGTTAGGGTTTTAAAGTGTAGTCCTGAGCCTTGCTGGTTCTTCTAACCATTATTATAACTGCTGTTATGAAATATAAGAAATAATTTGATTTGAACATTTATCATTATTTATTATCTTAATTTAGAGGTTATTATTATTAATCATATAACTTTATTATAAATAAAACATAACATTTGTTTTTAGAAGGTTCCATTGGTGGTTGGCGTGCGGAGCACGCAGGGGTATCCCCTAGTAATTTAAATATGTTTGTAAGAAAGTATGTGCCAGTTCCTGGTACCGTTTATTGATTTTAAAGGTGTTCATAAGAAAACAGTTAAATACTTTTCACCAACACTACATGTCTTGTTTGAAAGCTAGTGAAGTTTCGACGCTGATCTATATGTTGAGACGAGATAGTATCAATGCTTTAAGTGCAGTATACTCTTATAATTACAGGGTGTTCGAAAATTCTGAGAATGGCTTAATATTTGGTATGTAAGGAAAATTGGAAGGTAGGTATGATTAAGGAACCTACTCTATGTAAAAATACTATTTTATTAATATGTAAAAAAAATGTCTCCCATCTTGAATCTGCCTTTTTGAATGTAACTTTTTTATAAATAATAAAGTGGTCATCTGATACATAATTTCAATGTAAAAATTTAAGAGAAAATCAATGTTAAAAACCGCACATACATATCTTAAACCGTTGTGAATATAATTGCAATATACATAGAGTAGGTCTTCAATCACACCTACCTTAAAATTTTCCTTATATACCAAATATTAAGCAGTTCTCAGACTTTTCCCCCTCCACGTATTTTCGTATTTAACATAAAAAATGTAATTGTATATTTCTAAATTTAGTGATCACTTTTAAATGATTTGTAAGAACTTTTATCTATTGATCAATCCACATCTAAATGAAACAATCAAACGAAATCTCGCACCATCAGCGAGAACATATAGGCCTACATTTGAAAATTTTAAACAATTGAATTAAATTCCTTATCCTAAAATAAATAATTTTGTCAGTAATGTTAATCTACAAAATAGTTATAATTGAATACTTGTGTAGGCCATAGTGCAAGCCTAAGTCAATAAATTAAATAGGTACAATACCTGCTTTTTTGTCTTAACCAATCCTTAAATCACTATGTGATTACCGCGGTTTCGGGTAACCTATGTACCCATCTTCAGATCACAGAAATAAATAATTCCCTTCATGAGGTCGTCAAAACATTAAAGTTAATACACAAAACAAAAATCACAAAACACGTCACGAAACACATTAAAACACTTTCTCAATTTGATGTTGAAATTGAAAAAAAAAACAAGCCTAAGTGTTTAAGACCCTTACCACCCCTTGGATGTTTACCAAGATACCTCACCAGTACCTGACCTAACATCGCCTCTTTGAGCCGGCATTTCCTTGTTTTATTAGGGCTAATAAATATGACTACCCATTGTGCGGCAAAGGTAACAATAGGTATGCTATAAATTAATATTTGATAGTTTTAATATAATCTACTTTAGTTTTTAGGAATTTAGTACTATAGCATTCAGAAAGAGGTGTTTGTTTTTCCACGAATAAAATCTTTAATATTGTTATGGATTCAACTCTACTATCCTTGAGACAGGCACACTCAACCAGTTTTAATTTGCTATGTTTTGAAATAGGATAATATGCAAACATTGTAAAAGTGAATAATAAGTCTGACACAAATATTTTAACTGATCTGTTTTCTATAGTACTGAAATTACATCTTCACAAAAAGGATTTTCTCTTAAATTGATAAATATAAAATTAATTATCTTTAAAAAAATAATTGTACTTACAGGATTAGAAATATTCATGTAGAAATAATGAATAAAAATCCGGTCATGGCTATCACATATTATAGTATAAAGGAGACAATACTAAAACATATACTTTTCTGTGTTAAGTAGATTAGTTATTCTGATAGCACTGCCATAAGACTTTTGTGTATAATTCTTGCAAAAAAAGTTATTTTTTTAGAATATGTGTTTAAAAAAATATATATTTCTTGTGGGTAAAGAACAAAAGGTCTTTAGTTTGTGCTAGCATAATACAAATTGAGTAGCAGCATAGTGCATAAATAAATCGAGTGTCAGTTATCAGTATCCATAGGTTAAAACATAATTAACTCTGATGTTGGTTCTAACTGTAGAAGCTGGACGAGAGAGTTAAAACTCACATTTAAACATTCTATACCCCATTCTATATGAAGTAATTCTTGCGATAAAGTAATCGTTTTTACCACAAGATATTTAATATTTTCTTCCGTTTTAAATAAATTGTAAAATAGCCAATCATTAAGCCTGCGGTATTAAAAAAGTGCCTACAAAAATTACAATTTATTGTTTCAACAGTTGCCTAAATGTAGTAACAAGTTTTCTTATTTTCTACGATTTAAAATAAATAACCAAAACATGTATTCCAGTTATTTCTAACGACACAAAATAAAAACATTCCTATCAAATTTTACGTTTCTAATTGTTGCCGTTACTAAGTATGATGACGAGTTTTTCAGAAGAGTTTTCATATGTTCTGCAGTTTAAGAATAATTATCAAAATGTGTAATTAGTGTAATGTGTTACGGCATAAAAAGAACATTTCTAGAAAATTGTAAGTTTTCAACTTCAGCCATCAATGAAATATAGTCAAAAATTTTCCGAAAGGATTTAAATATTTTCTTCCGTTTTAAAAATTAAAAATTAAAAATAGGTATCCTTCGTTATCTCCAAAGGCGCAGAAAAAACATTTCTACAAATATTTTGCATCCTTAGTTTTAGCCACTATGCAGATATCGTAACAAGTTTTCCAAAACTGTTTCTTATTTTCTTCTGTTTTTAAATAAAAAACTAAACGATGTTTTCCTGGTTTATGGCAAAGTCAAAACACTCCGACCATAATTTACAGCTTCTATTTTCTATCAAGCTGAACTATAGTAAAGAGTTTTCTAAAAGAGTTAAGAGACGTTTAACATTACAAAATAAAAAAAACATAAATTAAATTTTTCTTTTATTGTTTTAGTTTTAGTAATAGATGGGATAGGGTTTCTGGAAAATAATGCTGTTTTAAATTAATTAAATTAAACTTCAATTCTCCACCATCTCATATGAAACAAAGAACATTCTTAACAAACTTCCCGTTTCTAGTTTCAGCTATTATTAAGATAACACGTTTTCCGGAAGAGTTTTATTTACTCTGTGTTATATTTACTAGTAATATCTGTAGAAAATTGCAACAAAAAGTGCTAAAAAGTTATTATTAATATATTATCCACACAACACTTTATGATAACATGCACAATGCATAAAAAAAACAACAAAGGAAAACTATTATCCAGGTGTCCCATAAGTAAAGTGTCAAACTTCGAGGAATGGTTCTATGGGTCAAAATAAGGAAAAACGTTCATATAAACACAAGCTCGAAAAGCTTCGTTTTCTAGATATTGAAATTTCGTTTTTTATACAAAATAATTCTTATCTATAGAAACGACGGTTTGACTGATTGAGTTCAAACTTAGCATAAAGTTTAACCTAACAATTATGTATCTCAAGAAAAATAAACGATTAAATCCAATAATGAGTTTCAAAATTGCACCTGTTTGGAAATTTCAAACCTAAATTACTAAAAAACCGCACATTTTAACCAACAAAATTTCAAGACACCTTTTTTTTAGCCCTCAATTATTTACACATAACTGAACTATTATCCTTCATCCGATTGTTTTGACAGTTACACCATCCGATAGAAAATCAAAAGGGCTACAAAAAAGTTTCCTTAAAATATTTTGTAAAATATACGGTTTTTGAGTAATTTAGATTAAAAATTTTCAAACAGCCGCCATTTTGAAAATAATGATTGGATTTAATCGCTTATATTTCTTGAGCTACATAATTGTTTGGTTAAACTGCATGCCAAGTTTGAACTCAATCAGTCAAACCGTTCTCTAGATAATAATTATTTTGTACAAAAAACAAAATGGCGGATATCTAGAAAACGAACCATTTTCGGGTTTGTGTTTATATAAACGTTTTTCCTTATTTTGACCTACAGAACCATTTCCCGAAGTTTGTTACTTTACTTATGGGACACGCTTTATACAAACACAAACATATTTTTAACAGTTTTTTGTTGATCAATAAGCTAGATCAACAAAAACGAACTTCGATCAACAAAGAAGGTAATTTTGGGATCAACAATGTGTTGTTAAAATTAAGTCAATTTTTTTGTATATATAACTATACATGATACTTTTCATATGCGGTTTTTCATTCTGAATTGAATGGTGTCAAAATTAGATTTCTACTATAATTAGAACTTAAGTTATAAGCGTTTCAAAATGATCAACAATTAATGTTAACTGACACAAGATCAACAAATAGTGCTACGAGACAAATATATATATATATATATATATATATAATTAGCTATGCACCAATAAATGCTAAAAATCCCATTTCCACCAGTTTGTCACTCATAACTCTCGAACAAACATAAAAATTACAATTCAGATTTTGAGGGGTATTTAATATCTAGGAGTACATTTTTGCATACTGTTTTGATATATATTTAACGGTTAAACCAGTAAATTAAAACACACGATCTTATCAAACTGTTAAGATTTTGATCCAAATGAGTTGTTTTATTTATAATGGTCGCGTGTCACGCCCGGTCGCAAAACTCCTAATTTGTCCATAATTTTTACATTTTTTCAATTTTGAAATAGGAATCCTTAGTATTTCCATGATAAAATGTAGCCTAGATTAATCTCTGATAAGTCCTCTACATGCAAATGAAAGTTTCGTCTAAGTTGGTTCAACCATTCCGGAGATTAGCCCGGACAAATAGACAGCAAAATAATTTAAAAAATGCTTGTTTAGGTTTTGGTAAAGTGTCAATAACCATATGAGCTTAGAAATAAGTATTAATTTCAAAAAATCGCAGACAGGCACTTCAATTTTATTTATATGTATAGATTTAAACGCTTTTACATTTTTTATTCACAGGTTATTCCATATTTGTAGTATTTGGTGAATTGCCAGAATGCACCGCCGACAGTGTGCTACTTCTAAGACCTGCAGTTCAAAATATTCGACCGAAAGCTATTGTTGTGACTAAAGTTATTGACCAAGAAGATGACCCTGAGTTGCAGCGTGCTCTCAGACTTAGTCTTGGACAAAATACAAGTAAGTAAAAAATGTATTGCTTTGGTGGAAAGTAGTCCAGAAAGTCGTTTAAATTAAGTGCAATATTGTTGAAATTGATCGGTTCGTTAGCTCTTCTGCTTTCACTTTGCACAGTTCAAGTGTTCTGCTTATACATATTGCGGATTATACGTATAATTTTGCAAATTTGCAGCAGTAACAAAATAGGTTACTTTGGATATCGGTAATGAAACAACCAAAAAGTAGCTTATTAGTGAATTTCCAAAGGAAAGGTGAGCTATTTCAGTGACTCTTATGGTGAGACCAAAGTTTAGGAGTGGTCAATGAGCACCGACCATGGTCCCCAGAACACGTTTTGCGGTGTCATTAAAATTTGTATATATATGTGTACATACACATACGGCCACTCTAACGGCCACATTTTATGTCCAATTTGGTACACATGTTGGTTTTCTAAGTCGCTCGGATGAGTTCGTTAGCCAATGATTCTAACAAACTTGTTTTTTGGACCATAAGTAACAATGTTTTGAAATTTTTCATACTAAAATGAAACTTTTTTCGCTTTTATCTATAAAAATAAATATTGGAGACTATTCTGCACATTTTGTTTTTTTACTCGAACTTATAGCCCACAATCGATCAAAACGTAAAATACCATAAAAGTACTCAAATTCTCGTGGGGGATTTTGCTGTTACAGCTTCTGATTAGAGGTCGATGACGGGCAGGATGCTAACTCGCAAAGAGAAGCAGTCCATAATCAGAAGCTGTAAGGTCGAGGTGAAAACTTAATAAATCAATCAAAGTCCTTAATCCGAGGACACAAGGTCAAGGTGAAACTTACAAATCAAAGTCCTTAATCCAGTTTAAGTTCTATACAAGGTGCTATGGTTTTTCCGCTGCGAAACGAATCAGCGCGCAAGTAGTGGCTGGAGGCTGAGTTGCAAACAAATTTTAACAGTATATTTCGTACACGCATTTAGCTATTCAGCAACTTTATGAGTAGACCAATTTCCAAATTAATTGGCTGAAACACTAAAATTTGTAAACTTTAATTTTGGAAATTCGCTCAGCGGGTCAGCTGTGTGATCAAATTATTTTCAAGTGGGTAACAAATATGAGTTTCCTAACATTTCCGAATAGTTCTAAACATGCGCTTAGTGATTCTAACAATTTATGAACATGTCTGAAAAATTCAAAAAAAAAAAAATAATAAAATTCCTTAGTAAACGTTGATAATTTTTCTATTAATTTCGATCTCTTTCATCTTTATTATTATAAAGTAAAGCGTTTCTATACTGTTCATTTCGGTTTCTTCCAACTCATGCTTTTTGTAACTTTCATGCCACTTTTAAGATCTTTTTGATCTTTATACATTTATTATACTTCTTTCTTTTTTTACTATTATGAGTTTTTAATTATAAAGTCATGAGATTTGGATCTGTTGAGTCATGTGATGATTGTTCAAGTCGTAAATTACAAAAGAGTTTTTACTAGTGGTGTTTTGTGTATTGTTTTTAGTATAAGGATTGTTTTAAATGGTAGTAGCCTACTCTTGAGTGAAATAATTTTAATATCAGCCTTTAACCTTTACAAACAAAAATAAAGTTTGTTTTTTAAACTTTGGTTGACTTTTTAATTTTGAACTGTATGTGATTTTATGATTATATAGCAGTTTAAAAACATTTATCTTTTGTTAGTTCTATTTTTTTTTAAATTTGTTTATAGGTAGATTTTTAAAAAAACTTAATTTATGGTAGTCTATTATAGCCTATAGTCCTTACCACCTCAGGGTGAGGCGGAACCAGTCGACCGTACTATGCCCTTACCTTTGGGCCTATTGTGCGAGATCGGGTATGGGCACTCGTAGTCGGCCTTTGTCAATGAGCCATTGCTGCTTGTCCCACTGTCATTATGCAATCTTTTTTAGTTGAAAGAGAAACTTATAACAAAATATATCATGCGCTGTGTTTTGATTGCCTAATTATTTTGATACGAAATATGAAGGAAATTGGCAAATTTTTGGAAAAGCAAAGTAAATAATTAAATCTTATATGCGTTTTAAAATTATTTTATATATTCATCATGAATACGGAAATAAATTTACATTGATAAATGATTTAAATGATAACAATACTGTTATCTGTTATATCTCATACCTTTCGTTTCGAGTTTCGGCCCCGTCAGTTTATAAGTAGCAGTGGTCTAGGTGGTTGTTTATTACTGTGATGTTTAAATTTATATAGTGACTAGGGGAGACCCCTGCGTGCTCCGCACGCCAACCCCCGATGGAACCTTCTAAAAAGATATCTTATGTTTTATTTATAATTTAATAGCATTTAGTTTAATTCAAATGGTTTGTTTAGTTTTCAATAAAATATGTTTAAACTCGTGTATGTTTATGGTTATGCATGGTGTCAAATAATTTGTTTGTTATTATTATTAGAGTCTATTGATAGCTAAAATATGTTTTGAAAAGTATTAAAAACTTCATAGTTATGATATATTTTATATAAACAATATTTTAAGCAGCATATCTCTAAGTAGGCCTATATAGATATTTAATAACCAATGTTTGAGTTGAATTATAATTCTGTAATCATTTTAATTTGTGTTTGTTTATAGTTTTTCAATCTAACCTTAAAAAGCTGTTGGTTTTGAAGAGTATTAAAGTGATTATAAATTTGCTAAGTAATGTTGCTATGGTAATACATGTAAACAAACATAAGCTTTTTTATATGAACAGCTGTTTTTGTGAGCTATGGTTTTGAGTTCATACAATAAATGCTGTTCAGTTTCTTCCAAATTTGAAACTTTTTCGGGAAACTTTTCAAACTTTTCTTTACGTATAAACCTTCTATGAACTACTACAAACATTTTAAGACCAAAAATAGCCACATCGGTCCAGCCGTTCTCGAGTTTTAGCGAGACTAACGAACAGCAATTCATTTATATATATATAGATTTTTCCGTCGCAATTGTTTATTATTGTGATGTCTAAGAGGCAATGTAGTGAACCATCGAAGGGTTATTAAGTATTATATTTGTAGTGTTTCATAATATTTTCAGTAGTGACTGTGGTAGGTAATTAAACTGGAACTAATTAAACATAACATTTAACTTTGTATATACTACTTAAGGCTCGGCTCCCTAAATTCAAAACGGCAAAGTTGGCAATCAATTTCAATGTTAAAATAACCTACTCATACCTTCATTTCTAAGCATATTTTTGTGTTATTTTCGTCAAAAAACGAAAGCTGTATAAACAAATGTTGTGTTAATGTCCGGCACATCTGTATCGAATAGCTATCAATTTTGGGAAAATTTTTAGTGAAAAAAGTGTATTCTCTTTAGTGGCAGCAAGAGTTGTGTACGATGCTGTTTCAACACAAGGATAGCTAAAAGTAATTAATATTACAAAAAGTATGATTCATTTTTTGTTTAAGAAAAATTTCACAGCCAAAAGGAAGGAAGAAGCATTGTAGAAAAAAGCCTGAGGAAGATTTTATGAAAGAAACTCACTGTACTGCTCTCTTAGATTTAAAATATTTTCAACAGAAACGACTAGAATGTGCTGTCGCTAAAGATGATGAACTTAACTCTTGATATTGAAATCGAAAATTTAAAGAAAAAACTTTGATCCTATAAATGTATCAACCAATTAATAGACAGTGAACAATTTAATATTACAATTGTCTGGTTTATTTAAATTTATTGTACCATATTTAGAAAAAGTTTTACTGTTTTATTTTAGAAAGTGGAAATAAGAAAATGTAAGCCTAGCTACATTATTATGAAACTTTACTTTAAATTCAGTGCAAGCTTTTGGTTTGCATTATAATATATTAGACAAAATAAAACCTGAACACAAAATCTCACAATAAATACGTTTACTAACCTCAAACGAGTTTCAACGACAATGTCACCATCCTCAGTGATAGAGCAAAAAAGGGCTAATTTTGTTATTGAATTTAACAGCAAGCGACACCCACGGTGATTTTAAAGGTAGCACATAGGTTTGTAAAATACAAAAACTATCAGGCAAGGAGCTTTGGCAAATTTTGCATAAACAAAAATAACAAGAAATTAGGCTTTTTGGTTTTTTGTTGATATTATAAAAAGTTATGAATGGATCACGTTACTTCCAATAGGACATTTGTAGAGAATTAAAAAACCTACAAAGTGTTATCAACGCTGATTGGACCATTTTTCACCTAAAAAAGTTAGAAAAACGCTTAAAACTACCATTTTTCAAAAATTAATTTCTTTGTTAATTTACAATATTAAGAACAGATCTTTCATACAATTATTGTTTATTATGTATACTTCAAACAGGCTGAAGATTAAATTTGTCGCATTATTAGTTTTTCACAATTGCAGTATAAACAATTTAGGCATTATCTTGCATAAGCCTACAGTCGTAGCGGAAAAACTCGCTTTGCGAGTTTGCACCTCGATCTTGAGGCCTTGGGTTATAAACTTCGCTTTACTTGCAGCGTAAAAACTCATCCGTCGGCATCGGATAAGAAAATAAAATCCACCACGTGGCTTTGAACCGGGTACTTTTATGGTATTTTACGTTTTGATCGATTTTTGAGGAACCAAGCGAACTATAAGCGTAAAAAATCAAAATGTGCAGAATGACATCCTACATGTATATCTTTAGAAAAAACTCTTAAAAAAACTGATTGTTCTGAGTGGCTCGATTTAAACTTACCAAACTGATTCTGAAAGTACACATTAACACCTAAAATTCGTATATCTTCGATTTTTTTATAAGATTGATAAAATATGACCAAAATGCTCCTGAATATAGCACGAAATCCATAAATTTGTGATTGACGGCAAGACAGGTAGTGGTAGTGGGGTAACCAGCAGAGGAGGCGAAGGAATACAGGCTGCTGGTTTCCCCACTGCTGGTTTAGTAAATTTAAATCGGGCCACTAGGTTAATAGGGCACATTATGCAAGATAATGGAATACATTTTTTTATAATTGCAACTGTGCAAAAACTATTAGTGCGACATATTTCATCTTCTGCCTGTTTGAATTACACATAATAAGCAATCATTTTCCGAAAGATCTGCTCTGAATGTTGTAAATTAACAAAGATATGAATTTTTAAAAAATGGTAATTTTAAGCAATTTTTCCGACTTTTCTCGGTGAAAAATGGTCCGATTGGGGTCTATAAAGAACCATTTTGCAGGTTTTTTAATTCTCTATAAATACCCATTGGAAGCATCTCGATCCAATAACTTTATATAAAATAAACGAAAAACCCAAAAAAGTCCTAATTTATTGTTATTTTTGTTTATATAAAATGCTCCTTGCCTGATAGTTTTTGTATTTTACATATGTATGTGCTACTCTTAAAGTCACTGTGGATGTCGCTTGCTGTTAAATTCAATAACAATATCAAATCTCTATTGGTTGGGATATTGGCCTTTAGACCACTTTCTTTGAAATCACATTCAAACTATTGCAGTTAATCCTTTCTCGGGCATTTTTTTATTAAATGACTAAATTTTAAATCTCTGGATGCTTAACTTAAATAAATAAGATTGTTTAACAGTGATAACAAGAAAATAATATAACAAAAAACAAATTATTTTACTTAACTTTTGATAAAAAATTAAGTTAAATTGAAGTGTGAATTGAATATTGATCAAATGTATCGATAAATAAACAGTACCAGGAACTGGCACATACTTCCTCACAAACATATTTAAATTACTAAACAGATTCACTGTAACTTCATTGACCGAGCGAAGCGAGGTCTCCATTTTAACTCGACCGTTCAGCATTTCGTCTGTATGTCTGTGTGTCAGTCTCACGATTACGGCCAAACGCCTTGACCGATTTTGATGATTTTTTGCAGGAATGTTCCTTATTCCTAGGTCAAGCCATGTATATATAAGGCTTTTTTCCATTTTTCATTTTTAACCCCTTAAATAAAATAAAAATGGCGGCCGCAACGCTGTTTGTAAGCTTTTTTCCAAAGCCAGTTTGTGGCTTAACCGTAAGTCGAATTTAAAAACTAATGACATTTTGCTAGTAGCAAATTAAATTTTCAACAAAATTGTATCCTTGATTCTTTTCCGTATCTCTAACGGTAAGCTCACAAAATGGCTGTAAACTTCAAATTTGTTAAAAATCGTCCAAGTTTTTGTATTTCAACCATGTTTTTATACGTTTATTCTAAACCAATTCAAAAGTGTTGCATAGCTTTTTTGTAGATAAAGGTTTAAAGAATTCATATATGCCAGTATGATTGAAGTAAAATTAACAAAGTTATTAGATCAAGAAACATTTATTAGTTATTAGCATGTTCAGTAACGAAAGGAAAAAGTTCAACTTTAGGCCTACATAAAAAGTAGTAAAAATTATTGTAATTTTTTTCATAAATGTAAAAACTTTTCGTAATTTAGTTCCAAATAGAATTATATAAAAATATTTAACAATTTCAAATTTCTTATTTTGAAAACACCAGTTTTTATGTTCCTACTACAAGACTGCTAACAAAACTAGGCCTGCTTTGAATAGTAATTTAGGAATATATCCTTTGCAAAAAATGGCATATAATAATAAGAAAGTGTAGAGAATAAATCAAAGAATTAAACTGAATACTTGTAAATTTCATAAAAGTATTTGACTTAGCTTTACTTGAACAGGGTGTCTACCAGTCCCCAAAAGTCACGAAAGTCCCCAAAAAGTCACGAATTGGATAAAAGGTCACGAAAGTCCCCAAAAAGTCACGATTTGTTGTCTACGGTCACCATTTTTTTCTGGCTAAAATTGAACTTCCCGCACACCTCAGTTCCGCACTGTATCGTTTGAATAATCTCTGTAAAAGGCGTGGCAACTCTGATTCAAAGTTCAAATCTAAATATTCGGTTCAATTCATCTACTTCACTTAGAAGAGCCGTTTATTTGATTGGTACGTAAGGTCTTGCGATTCGTAACTAACTGGTTCTTAAACTGTTCCTAGTATTGTAAACGATCTTTTGTAGTAGTACCGGAGAGCGGAAAATGAATCGTTTGAAACACGGATCCGGATTATTTGTTCAGTTTCAAGATCAGGTCTATTTCTAGTTCATATTTATTTAATGGCGTGTTTTCTATTAACAGTGTTAACGTGATTGTGTATTGAAGGCCTGCTACGCTACATTTGTCTTTGTTTACTGTGGAATGTTTCCTTTTTTTTAACCTGTGTTTTCATCATTTTGTACAATAATAAAGGTAAGTGTTCCTATTTTATCTAATTAATTTAATCCTGTGATTTATTAAACTTAGCGTTTTCATTAAAAATGAAAATAAAAGCAAAGTTTCAAAAAAATTGCTGCATGCATGTGTCTTTTGTAAATTATACAATAATCAGTTTACCTTTGTTTTGCTTTTAAACAAGAGGAAAGTTATATTAAAAGTGTATTCAAACTAGCCTAATTATGTTTGTTCTATACTAGGCCTAGCAATTTGAGCATTTAGCTAGTTTGAATAATTATGGGATATACCAGTACCTAGTTAGTATTATGGCTTAGCTGGTAATAAAAGTTTAAGTAGCCTATAATACTTTTAAGAATTGTTTCAATATTATTTGCCAGTGGTAATGTTTTCTTCTTTGATTCAGGAATTGAATTTTATTGTTCAACTAGGCCTAGTATAACATACCCTAATATCATTATTATATATAGCCTAAAATATAGTAATGTTATTTATCAAATTTTATTACTTAATTATATTTTTGTAACATACTTATTTAAACTTGTACCTCATTATTTTACATAGCCATAAACTTAATTAACCGAAACCTATCATATTATCTGGTACCTTACTTATTTTAGCACCAATATGAAAGCTATGAGTAGGCCTAAAGTGATTTTGAGGCATTTGTTAGACTTTACTAGTTACTTAATATAGATTTGCTTATCACTTTTGTAGCCAAATATTTTTCTTTGCTAAGCTCCTAAGCAAGCTTTCTAAATCTTAAGAATTTGTTTTTCCTTTAAGCCTAGCCTTTCAATAGCTATCGTAGCCTATTCAACTGCTACTTAATAGGCTAACATAAGTGCAATTTATTGGTCTTTTAATTGTATTTTCCTCTCTATATTGGTTGTTTAGTTTTTTAGACATATATAGGCCACCTAACCTTTTGTATAGTTGGTGTTTTAAGCCGGCTTTTTGTAAAACAAGTTCTGTACTGACCAAGGGAACACCAATCTTTTTAATATAGGCTATTCTGAAATAAGTTGGCTACATATTTCACTAAGTCTAAAATTATGGATCACAAATATTGAAGGAACTACATTTAAGCTCAAACGTGCAATTATTCGTAGTGTTATTTAAACGTGCAAAAAATGTGTTGTTGTGTAATCCTAAAATAAAAGTATTTAAGCTGCTTGTTGCTAAAATGTGTTTTCCCCTTTATTTATTTACTTTTATTTTGATCTTATGATTTTATGGACATGGTTTGGCACTCGTTAAATTTGCTGTTGCGAATAAGTTTAAGGTGCGATTGAATTTTGTTTTAATGAATCAATGAGTGAGAGTTAGTTTTTGACAAAAAGGTAATAATTTGTGTATAAATTATGTCCGTCCACTTGCTTCTTGTTTTAAATTTATTTTGTAATAAGATTATCATTTAATTTGTATCATGCAAATAGTTACTTTTAAATTTACGTTTGTCTTTTTTTTTCTAAAATGAAGACTCTTCCTGAAATGTTAAAACTCCTCATCTGGCAACCTCTTTAGGGATATCCTATCTGATTAATTTCACAGTTTAATTGCTTGTGGGAATTTTATTTACAGTTTAATTGAATGTTAATATTATATTACCCTATCAAAATATTTGAAACAGTATTTATCTTGAAATTGTGAAATAAATATTTTTAAGTAGTATGAGTTATAATCATATAGCCTATATCATTTCCAATCCAATGTAACTAACCACATGATTAGTGAGCACTATTTAAAACAATTGTATGGAGTGTGGTGTAATCTTTTAAAAATATAATTCTTTTGTTGTTTTTCAGATTAAATTGACATGCCTGGTAAATGTTGTTTTCGGGAATCATGGATTACATCTACATGCGATGATGGAGATAATTTATCGTTTTGGCTACGCCCAGTTAAAAATGATAAGTATAAAGCATACTGTAGCACATGCAAATCAACATTTGATGTGAGTCATAGTGGTTTTAATGCAATAAAAACACATGTGAAGGGGAAAAAACATAAAGCATTGTTTGGTACTCTACATTCAGGAAAACAGTCATGTTTAAATTTTTCTAAAACTAATGACAAAGATGTTGAATCATCCTCTTCATTGTCTAATAAAGAATTGAATGTTGAGCATACACTTTCTTGTATAAGTGTTGAAGAGAAACAGGTAGGTGAACCCTACCCTAAAACAACCATGAGCAAGTTTCTCATGAACGATGCTGTGTTGAAAGCAGAAATTTTATGGGCTTTAAATAAAGTATTTACTCACACTTCTGATAGAGGTTCATCCACTGCCAGTGATTTATTTTCATTGATGTTCCCTGATAGCCTCATAGCTAAGAAATTTCAAATGCAAAAAGATAAGCTAGGGTATGTGGTATCTTTTGGACTTGGGCCATACTTTCAAGAAAAGTTATGTGATAATTTAAAAAAATGTGAGTTCTTTTCAATATCAATTGACGAAAGTTTAAATTCTGTGGCTCAGAAAAAACAGTTAGATTTTATTGTGAAATATTGGAATAATGATTTATGTATATCATGTACTAGGTATTTGACATCTGCCTTTCTTGGACACTCCACAGCTGCTGATCTTTTATCTTTTTTTAGTAGTACATTAAATGAACTTGGTTTATGTGCTTCGAAAATTTTATAAATTGGAATTGATGGCCCAAATGTTAATATTAAATTTATTAGAGATTTTAAAAGCATGATGAAAGAAACTTTAATTGATACTTCTAAAGAAATGATTGACATTGGAACTTGTTCGCTACATACAGTGCACAATGCATACAAAACCAGCCATAATAAAAGTAAGTGGAACATTCATAAATTTTTACGAATTATTTATTATTTATTTAAGAACTTTCCTTCACGTAGATCTGATTATACCAATGCTAGTGGTTCTACTTTGTTTCCGCTGAAATTATGTACTATTCGATGGATTGAAAATGTTGGAGTTATTGAAAGGGCTCTGAAGATATTACCATTTCTTAAAAAATACATAGAATTTGTAGAAAACCATCCTCCGGAGACTGACAATTTTACAGTTGTAAAAGAATTTTTGAAAGATACTCTTTTAGAAGCAAAACTTTCATTTTTGCAATCTGTTGCAATGGAAATTGGGCCATTCCTAAAAATATACCAGACTGATTCTCCAATGCTTCCATTTTTGTACAATGATTTATATTTAATGTTAAAAAGTTTAGGCAACAGATTCATTGCAACTAATGTTATGAAACAAATTAAAAATTGTTCTCAGTTATTAAAAGTGGATGTTACTATGCCTGAAAATGTTTTAAATGTTTCACAAATTGATGTTGGTTTTGGTGCCAAAAAATATTCTAAAAATGTTAAAGAGCTTTATTTACAGCTGTTTAGAAGGGACAGCTGTCAATTTCTAAAAAATTTGTTTTTAAAGTTAATTGGTCCCAAATGTCCTTTACACAAACGATTGGTAAAAGGAGCATCATGTCTTTCTCCAGTAGTTATGTTAAGTGATTCCCTACGAATGCAAAGAATGACAATTGCACTTGAGGAACTTTCTATGACAGATCACATATCTAGTGTGGAGGCTGATACGATCAAGAAGTATTATGCTTCATTTTGTGAAGACTTAACAGTGGTTGATAAGTTAAAGACATTTTCTCTATCTGAAAACCGGATAGATTCTTTTTTGTTCGAAATTTTTTGCACCAGATCTGAACAGTGTAAACCTATGTATTTGTTTTGAAAATTGATTTTTTCAATGTTCCATGGCAATGCTGCTGTCGAGCGTGGATTTTCAATAAATAAAGAATGTTTAGTAGAAAATTTAAGTGAAAGATCTTTGATTTCTCAGCGCTCTGTATACTCTGCTATTGCTTCTGTTGAAGGAGTAAAAAACATTGAAATTACCCCTGGTCTATTACAAGCGGTAAAACTGTCATCATCTAGAAGAAAAATGGCATTAGAAGAAAAGAAAAGTCAGCAGTTAAAAGATGCATTAGGTGCTAAAGCTGCTTTTGACAAAATAAATGAATTAAAATTTAAAAAAAGAAACCTACTTCTACAAGCTGAAGAAGAAGTTGCTGCAATTCAAAAAGAAATAGATTTGGCTAAGAAGAAAGTGAAAATATAAATAAGAGTGTAAATAATAAACATTGTAAATATTGTACATAAATTATCTTAACCGTGCCATCAACTTATTAATCCAAAAAAGCAAATTCAGTAAGTACGATATTTTTATTTTTTACTATTATTTAAATATGTTAGTTATATTTTGTTTGTTTGTTTGTTTTAAGGATTTGTGTTATATAAAAAAAATGTCTTGTGAAATAGGTTATTAGCCAGTATGATTAAAAGATTTGGATTTTAATATCTGTACATTTTCGTAAACCGTCAATATGTATTATAATTTGGTTTAAAATAAGGTCACCAAATTGTTATTTGAGGTCCCCAAAAAGTCCCCAAAAAGTCAAGAAATTACATCTGTATGATCTGGTAGACACCCTGTTGAATTACAAAATGAGATGAAACAAATGAAACCGCTCGGCGATAAAGGACATACAAAAAATGACCATTGGACACCGTGGGAAGTGTTGGTACATGGGTTGAGAATAAAGTTGAGATCACTATCACGACGTTTTAATATCGTTTGTTTTCATTATTTCTAATATTGGAATATGATATGGAAGTTATGGAACTGTAAATACATTGTTAAGTTTTAGTTATTTAAGTATGTAAATATTTAATTATATGTTTTCCCTTTATAACTTGATATTTTTAGCTATCTTACGCATTATTAACCTAAATAAAACACAATGCCTCTAAAAGAAAATCTTTAGCAGTTAAAGCTCAAGAAAAGAAAAAAAAACGAGAACTAGAAATCCCGGAATAGCGGGAATTGTAAAATAATGTTTCGCTGGCTAAACATTGTGCTTACTTCCTTACTGGCACACTGTTTTTAACCTAAGCTTGAAACCACATTTGTTATTTTAACGAGTGAGGTCTACTGTTCACAGAACTACTAATAATTGTAGGAGAGGTAGGAGAAGTGATATTAAAGTAGGAGATTAACTAATAAATATTATTATTAGCTAGAGAGAAAACTATTCGATCTATTTCAAACAAATTTGCACTAAACACGTCAACTAGGCCTGTATAGATGCACGAAAAAAAGTTTTGAAAAATTCTGAAAAACAACCCCCTTTTCGGCCAAAAACCCCCCAAAAATCAGTTATTATTATTAGCTATACGAGAATTTTTAGAAATATGCGGTTTTTTGCATATGGTAAGGTACATTAAAAGCTACAAATAAGCCAAATTTGATCAAAATCGTTAGAGCCGTTTTTTTATAAAAAAATTATGATTTTTTGGGAGTTTTTTTGCCAAAAAGAGAGTTGTTTTTCAAAAACTTACAAAACCTTTTATCGTGCATCTATGCTGGCCTAATTGACATGTTTGGTGAAAATTTGTTCGAAATCGATCGAATAGTTTTCTCTAGGTTTGTATACATACAGACAGACATTTTGTAAAAACCACTTTTTTGGACTCAGGGAGTCCCAAACGGATATTTCCACAAAAATCTCAAAATCGATTTTTTTTTGCGATCACTATACTTTCTCTATACTATAGTATAGTGAGAAAGTAAAAGTACTGAAAAGTAGTTTTGTAAAACACATCTCTGTTCCCAAAATAACATTTTGACTATATTGTTATTTGTACTTCCATCATTTCACTGAAGGCACTTTTTAAGTAATACCTTAAAGTACACCATATAAGAAAATGTACAGTCATTGATCACTTGACTTCCACATCTTGCATGTTTCCAACTTTAGAGAAAAGTTAAGAAATTATTTTCTTTATGGTATAGAAAAATATAAACCTATTGTACATCATTAAAGAAAAAGTCATATTCATTTTACTAAAATGTGCATTTAAAATTGGTTCTCAATTTGAAAAACTTATTGCGCGTAAAGCGTGAAATCTTGTATTATTTTTAGTGCAATTTAAACACCGATTTGTAGTTTTGACTTAAAGTGTATATATTTCAGCTCCAGAAGTGGTAGATGTTGAAGAAGACTCGGAGTTGGAAAAAGCATTAAGGTTAAGTTTGGGACAGGAAGTGCCTAAAGCTGAAGAAATTAATGAAGAAGCATTGGACTCAGATGATGAAGAACAACTAAGACAAGCTCTCAGGCTCAGTTTGCAAGCACCAGACTCGGGAATTCAAAGTACACCTGCTGGTAATTATTATGTTTTTCTACTTTAGTTGTGTCAGTTTCTTGTATTCATAATTATTCTCTTTTTCCAAGTAAAACTAAGATTAGTAAGAAAGCATTAGCATAAAGCTCATAGTTAGTTCATTTGAATTATTTACTGTCTACAAAAAATTATTTTAATATGGTAAAAAAACCACAATTTTACTGTGTGAAAACCCACAGTTTTTACGTATTATATAATACACACTATCATAGTATAACTTATGAGGTGCTGCTACGTTCAGTTTTTTATGAGTAATACTAATATTAATCTGAAAATCCCACAATTAATTATCACTTCTAGTGTAAAGCCCAGGTTACATGCTACGATAATCGTAACAATTTATCATAACAATCGATCCGTTATAATTTATCGTTGCGTGTAAACAGGACATTGTAGCGATTTATTGGAATTGGATTGAATGGTTGGAGTCGGCCGGCATCAATTTCTGCAAATCGTAACGACAAATTGGAACATGTAAACAAGTAGCGCCCATTTATCGCTGCGATTTGACTCAGTTTGCACGGGCCGTTTACGTGAAAATTTGTCGCACCAGTTCGTTGATTCCGTTTTACGGTTTTTTACTTTGTGTTGTTTTTATTCAATTGATAAAACTCAAACTCCTCGAGAGTTCTTGACTGAATTTATTGAACTATTTCGGAGTTTTACCTGCTTGTGGCACATAAAGAGGAAAGAATATTTTGACAGGAATAAAAAAGATTTTGAGCGCTCGTTCAAAAATACAAGGAGTTTGATCCGTTGGCAGACAGAAACACTGTTGTTAAACAAATTAATGCATTGCGTACGGTTTATAAGAAAGAACTATCAAAAGTTAAATATTTTTCAATGAAGATTGGACAAGAAATCGTTGCATGTAAACAGTACTCACACTTTCGATTTATTGTAACGATAAATTGTAACAATCAAATCGTTACGATTTATCGTAGCGTGTAAACCCGGCTTAATATACACTGTGTCAGACTTTTCTAGATTTTAAAAATTATATAAAGGGCACTACCTGCAATCAAAAGAAAACAAATAAACTGTACCAGGAACTGGCACATACTTTCTCACAAACATATTTAAATTATTAAACAGACTCAGTGTGACTTCATAATTGTAGGTGGGGTAGGAGAGGTGATTTATTAAAGTAGGAGATTAACTAATACATATTATTATTATTATATAGAGAGAAAACTATTCGATTGATTTTGAACAAATTTGCACCAAACACGGCAATTAGACCTGTATAAATGCACGAAAAAAGTTTTGAAAAACAACCCCCTTTATGGTCATAAAACCCCCAAAAATCAGTTATTATTACTATTATTAGCTAAATGAGAATTTTTAGAAAGATGCGGTTTTTTGCATATGGTAGGGTACATTAAAGGCTACAAATAAGCCAGATTTTATAAAAATCGTTAGAGCCGTTTTTTTATAAAAAAATAATAACTGATTTTTTGGTGGTTTTTTTGCCAAAAAGGGGGTTGTTTTTCAACATTTTTCAAAACCATTTTTCGTGCATCTATACAGGCCTACTTGACATGTCTGTAGGCAACTTTTTTAGCAACATTGAAGGCTCAATAGACCGAAAATCACAGATTCTAAACTAGTTTAGAACATAGAAATCATTAAAACATGTGTCAGAATAAATCCGACAGTGGAGCGCAACAGCAAATTAGCGATGACGGACTGAGTTCGCCTATGGAGCGCAAAGGTTAACAATCCCATAATTTTTCAGCACATTCTAAGGTGCATTTATGGACATTTCAAGGTCGTTTAACAACACCTGTCCATTAAATGGGCAGTCACCTCTAAGGGAGTGCAACCCATAGCAGCTAACTGAATTTGTTCTATGCTTGCTCAAAGAAGAATCTTTGTTAAAAACAAAGACGATTCTTTAGTCACACAGTCTGTAAGTGGCTGTCCACAAGGGGATGTAATTTCTTCCCTTTTGTGGTCTCTTGTAAGTGACGAACTTTTGGTCAAATTGGCTGTCAAGGGCTATGAGGCTATTGGCTATGCTGATGACCTAGTAAAGACCACGAAAGAATACCGTTGAGGGACGGGCTTGTGTACACCGAGACCTTGAACGCTCCAATCGCCTTAGTGCGACGTTGTCACGTTCTTCCCACGCTTCTAACTGAACGCGGCTGACTCAACGCATTTATAATTCTTTAAACTGTGCGCTCAAGCCTCGAGCGGTAAATACCAGGGGTGTTCGAGACTAGTGGATATGGCAACGTGGCCGCCCACCCTATTGGCCGCCACGCAACGGTATTCTTTAGTGGTCTTTAATAGTTATCTATGGTAAGCACATCAATATATATCAGAGCTCATGCAGAATGCTCTGGATTAATCTGGAACTGGTGTCGGGGGCATGGTCTGAGTATCAATCCAGCCAAAACTGTGCTTGTCCTCTTCACCAGGAGAAAGAAACTTAAGTTGGATTGCCCATCATTGGTGAGGTCCGATTGGAGCTATCTGGGAAAGCTAAGTATCTTGGAGTAATCCTTGATCGAGGGCTTCTCTGGAACGCTCAGTTGGACTTGGTTTAAAAAAAAGGTGACCAGGACTATTTGGGCTAGTAATCAACTCTTGGTAAAACATGGAACATTACTCCCAAAATGGCTGCCTGGTTGTACACCGCCATTGTCAGGACTATTATCACATGTGCGTCCTTGGTGTGGTTGCAAAATGTCACGCAGATTGGAGTCATAAAGAAGCTACAAAGGCTAGCTACCAGCTTACCTTGGAATATGTGATACCTTGGATGTTAGGAGAAGGTCATTACTCTTTAACCATTCTATCACGGTAAATCGATGATCTCCAGGAGGTAGGACTGGTGTTAGACCTGGTTCAGGTAACAGCACTCGTGCATAGGATATGGATGGCTCCAAAATGAACAGTGGAGTTGAAGCAGAAGTCTATTATCTTAAGTGCAGTCTATCTAACGCTTTGGGCTCCTTCCCATCGATTTTTCAGGTGGAGGTTGTTGCTATTGAACTCTGCGCCTGTAAAATCTTTGAATTAGGAATTAAGGGATGTAGGATTCATATCCTTCCTGATAGCCAAGCTGCCTTAAAGGCGCTGGAATCATTCACCATTGAATCAAGGCTATTTTGGGACTGCTTCAAAGTAGTGTGTGAAATAGCCAGAATTAATGATGTTTTTTGGCAACGGGGTAATTTGCCAAAAAGGGGGTTGTATTTCAAAATTTTTCAAAATCTTTTTTTGTGCATCTATACAGGCCTAATTTGATGTGTTTGGTAGAAATTTGTTCGAAATCGATCAAATAGTTTTCTCTCTAGATAATAATAATAATATTTATTAGTTAATCTCCTACTTTAATAAATCGTCTCTTCTACCCCACCTACAATATTATGAAGTCACAGCGAATCTGTTTGATAATTTAAATATGTTTGTGAGAAAGTATGTGCCAGTTCCTGGTACCGTTTATTTTCTTTGCAAAGGGCCTATCTTTTATTCACATTACTACCGAGATATTAGTGGCCTATGATGTCTCTTTGTTCAGGATATTATGCCTTTAAAAAATAATGATAAAATATTTAGTAGTGAAAGTAAGAGTGGAAAAGGGTAAGAGAACCGGACAACCCGGATGTAGGCAATCATGTTTTTAAATGGTTCAAGCTGGTACAAGGCATAACAATTCCACTGAGTAGCACTCTCTTTCGAGTTAAAAGTTAAAGCTGAACAGTTTGTGTCTGAATTGGAGGAGCATGATTTCAAAGCCAGCACAGGGTGGATGGTTTTTAGGAGCAAAACAAGATTTATTTTAAGTCTGTTTATGGTGAGAGTGGTGCTGTTTATCAGTGTTAAACTTAACAGTGGATGAAAGACTTACAAGAGATGCCTGAAAACATTTTGAACGTCCATAAGGCTGGCCTTTTTTTAAGTACACACACTCAAAACCCTTGATGAAAAAAAATGAAAAGTGTCATGGTGGAAAGCTAAGTAAATGAAAAGTTTCACTGTTGGTTATATCAAACATGGATGGGTCAGAAAATTTTCTTTTTTTGATAATTGAAAAATATGCCAACTCTTGCTGCTTCAAAAACATGAAAACAAAACCAGTAGAGTATGCATCCAGTTTGAGAAGCTGGATGATGGTCTTGAGAAGTTTCTCTTAAAACTAGATAAAAAGTTTGGCAAACAACAATGAAAGATATTCTTCTCATTGACAACTGCACTACTCACATCATTTCATCTTATGGAAAAGATAAGGAGATTTTTTCACACCTAACATGATATCGGGCTACCATGGTTCAGCCTATAGACCAGGGAACGGTAAAAATCTAAAACTTTTCTATAGACAACACTTCTTTATAGAAGATGGCAACACTCTTTAAATTAAACTTGATATTCTTCAAACCTAATGTGCAACTAAGCATGAGATGAAGTGACAGAAGGAACAATTATTAAGGAAAGCTGGTTTCAATGCAAAAGACAGTGAAAGTGCCAATGAAACTGGGTAAAGCTTTGCTTTCAGTTGATGGCTGGGAGGAAATTATGTCCTATGAAGAATTTGATGCTATTGATATAGAGGTTGCAGTATGTGACGTGTTCAGTGACACAAACATACTTACCAAGGTAACCAGCAATGCCAAAAAAGCGGTATACTACTCTTCTGTACATGAGGACTTTGATTATTTGGAGGAACCAATCACAAGTGCGAGTGCAGAAGAAGTACCCAATTGTGTTCATCTACTAAATTATTATTTTTTAATCAAAACGGTGTAAATGATTTTCTTTTTCTGTCACTAAATCATTTAGATTCATTTGTTTTGAGTGAAAGAATCAAATCAAGTAAAAAATCTATAATCTATAGCTTTAAAAAAAATTGTTATGTAATTTTTATGTAAATACTTAACTGTACTTAAATTTGTTTACATAAAAGTACATTTTACTGTACAGTTACACTCTAAAGTACAGTATATAATTAATTAATTTTATCCATTTAATGTTGAAATGGTATTCGAGCTCTGACCCAGTTTTTGCCAGAATATCTCTGTATATTAACCACACTGCTTCAGTAATACAGTATTTTAATTTGTATAAGTTTTTTGAACATATAAACTTACGTTACTCCCAAACGATCGACTTCTGTACAAAGACACTCAACACCACAGCAAGACACTTACCAACTACTCTCTTACAACTACTATACGATTTACACTATTGACCAAAGGTACTTCATTAGTACTCTATTTTAATGAAAAAACAAACATCTGTGTTGAGTTGCGTTGTTAATGCCGTTGCTGCCGAAACCATGGTCGGCAAGACTCAATAAATTTTGTAGAAATACTAAAAATTTTGTTTGTTTTTTCATTACAACTACTATATTATAACGAGTCAAAGTTACTCGCCAGTGGTGTGCTGTTTGCATGGTTCCACATGCATAGTTGTCTCGCAGTTGTTAGCCAGAAAGTTGATAAAATGAAAGGGCCCATAAAACTTTGTGGTCGCTGGTTGCTTGCAGTTGATTGTGTGAAAGGAGCCTTAGCGTTTGATGTGTCTGCAACATGGTGTTAAATGTAACAAATGTGGATGCCAAATTAACATTTATGAAATGGTCTTTCATGACTCGACCAGTCCAACTTCATAAAATTACAACTTTAAGGTATGGTTGAATATCCAGATGGAAATGAGATTGGGCACTATCCTGATAAAAGGTTACATTTGACATTTCATCATCAACCTCTATGGTGTAGCCCTTCCAGGTAAACGAGATCAGCTTTTTTTCTAATAAAGAAGAATAAAATGTATAAATGACTGAAACTCTGCTACTGGCTTTGTTGATTCTTCTTTTATGGATTGGATGCTCAAAAGTCAAATAAATATCATAATAAGTAATAGGGACTATGTAGCAGATACCTACTACCTTATACATAATAAACTTATTAATTATATTTATGTTTATCTTTGTGAATACTATAGTAGCTCATACAATATGACACACTGTAAACAGTGCAGAGTAGTAATGGGGAAGTTGCAGGGGCGAAAAGGAGAATCTTTACTCTGGACTAAAAACTGAGTCTTTCTAGTTTCCTTGATAGGAATTGGACATGCTAAACAGCTTCTCTTGTCTTTGACACATTATGTCAGTTATGTTTAATATTTAGTAATTTAAGATTTGGGTCATTAATAGAATATTGTAAGTTTAGATTCAAGAAATGGTTCCTTACTGTCAAAATAGTTTCACCTGCTTTTATGTATCCTTTGGGTCTTCCTGAATTACATACTTCTTGCCTAAAACACTTTTTCTTTGAGAGAGTCCCTCACATATTGGTTAATGAAAAGTTCTTTCATAGTCTCCTAACATTGTGCCAGTTAACTTTCCTTTTGGGTGGAATGTCGCTAAACATGATTCGCTCAATGAATCAACCTCTTCTAATTGGCCCTGCAATTTAGTACAAAAGTCTTATTCAGGTATTTAGCCTTGTTGTTCGGTTTAAATTGTTGCACCAGTTATAATTTCTACAAATTAAAGATGCTCTCTAAAAATAGGCTGACTGCAAGCTACCTGTACCCTATGTATGTAGTTTACGTTTTTGAACTGCAAGTATAGACTTTTTGAGCTTTTTAAGTTGTCTTTTATGATGTGTTTGCATTACCTGAACTTTTACTATCAAAAGGCATTTTTTAAAACACAACAAGCTATGCAGTTTCTGTGAAGTAGATTGTTTCCATTTTTACTGCAATAGCACAGTCATAATATATTACAAAATGCCTTCTTTTTGTTTTTTTATAACACCTGTTTTTCAATTTACTCAAATGTCATACCAAATACTTTAAAACTAAGGCTAACAACAGACGAGACACCGGTGTACGGGACACTAGTGTACGGGCAGTGTACGGTACACTAAATGTACTATCAATTAAATGTGTGTCAACAGATGAGACACTGAGTAGCGCGCTACCAGATTCTGTGGCTCTACGGTGTCTCTCCCCACGAGAAGCTGGGACACCGGGAAAGTGTCCCGTACACCGGTGTCTCGTCTGTTGTTAGCCTAACTAATGTTTTGTTTAAACACACACAATTTGAGTCCTAGCACTTTAATTATTGCACGCAGCTGATTCTTGACATGTTAATATAATAACAGCATTTTATTATAAACGTGTATTATTAAATAATAGGAGTTTATTCTCTTTGTTCCAGCAGATCTAGACCCTGTAGAATTGAGACAAAGAAGACTTGCGTACTTAGAGAATGCTGGAGTTAACACATAGCCTAATGTGGATCCTCTAACCTCTTCTCATCATGTTAACATTCAGTAATTTTCTCCTTCATAATCATGAAAAGCTAACATCTTTATAAATATGTTAATAACTTGTAAACAAACAGTGCTAAAGCATTTATTTTTAATTTGTATGTAATTATTTATTTCCATTGTATAGAACACTGTTTATAACTTAACTCTTACCCCGAGATTTATAACTAATGCCATGATATAAGAAATACTTTAGTTTGACCTATTTTATAGTCACTTGTATATTGAAGACCAAATGTGATGGGCTAAATTGTTGTAAACTGGGTATTTTTAAAATAAAATGTGTTAATTCTATTAATTTTTTATGTGTCCTTAATCCAATGTTTTAAAAGAATTGTATACTCTTATTGTGCCTTGGTTATTACTGATATTAATATAAATAACAATCACAAAAAATTAAATATCACATATTAATTTACAACACAATACAAGGAAAACTTTTGCTTCCATTCATTAATTACTTGACTATAATTTCTTTAGTAGGCCATACATATTTACTCTCTTTTGCCCTTGAGTCAGTACTATTAGTCGTTGAAATGTGATGTTGCAAGAGTAATTATTCATTGTAATTTATGTGTCGTAAATAAATAAGTACAATATATTAACAAATAAAAAGAATTTGTATAATAACGTTAGCAAGTTTTGAACATTGAATATGCCAAAAACCATTAATATTACAAATAAGATACAAGAGACGGAGAAGTTTTCTTTTTTTATGGAAAACAAAATGGTTTTGTCTGTAAGTCAAAGATACCCTATATACAAAAATGATTTGCCAACACCAAAATATTATGATAATATTGAAACTTTTTTGGTAATAGATTTTATTCAAAACTTGTTTATTTTTTGACAATTTCTGTGTTATACTTTTACCAACAGACAAAATACAAAATCAATTAGAAATTAAAAAAGAAAATTTGCATTTCTTGTAACTTTTTGTAATATTAATGGTTTTCTTTAAACTGTCCCCATTTTGAAACTGTTTAACATGCTTGTTAGATTTTTTTAATTTAACATTTATTTTTTATTTGTTAAATATGAACAAGTTCACAAAAAATATTATTGCAATCTCAATCCAGTCTTAAGATATACATTTTCTTTTAAAATTACAAAATGGTGAACAATAGGAAAATGTAGGGGGAGTTGCAATTTTTACATGAAACACTTTTAGTTAGTTGTGCTTAGTCTAAAAATGAATAGTCCGGTACTGTTTTTTGTTACACTATGTATATTCTGAATTTCCCCCAAAGCGCTTTAAAATAAAATAACAAACTACTACTAAACTGTTCAATGCATGGATTCTGTTTGACTAAAAAACGTACATTTTTACTACTCAATTTAATTATAATTTGACTCTGTGGACATATTAACCCTTAACTAACACCATGCTGGAAAATCACTTTACTAACACCATACGTCTGAGAGACACCCTTTGTTATTTTGAGATAAATAAATACAACTTCATATTATAAACATCATTTAATGATTTTTTAACAATGTTTGTTACATAATAATAATTTTTTTTTAAATATTTGAGAATAATAATTAGATAATCTTGATCCCAAACACTATCGTAAAAAATCAGGTTCTTAGGGTTCATCTATCACGTACACCAAATCCTCAAGAATGTTTCAAAACGTTCTTTATTTACAGTCACTAAATCCACAGGTGTTCTTCCATGTGACTGGCCAGGTAGGCTTATATCAAAGTCATCCATTCTTAGCACAAAACAATAAATATATGTAATTACACGGCATACATCAACAGTAAACACATTCAAATTCAAAGAATGGAAAGACGAAAATAATATAAGTTTTATAGGTCATGATACGTCTTAAAGACGGAAAACTATGTCATTCGAGTAAAACAAAAAATAGAGAAAGCACTGAATAAGATACAAAGGCGTGACCTTCACAGCACAGAATACACCACAATTCAAAGATAGAGGATCGCGGGGTAAACAAAAAGGGGGGGGGGAATAATATGCAGGTTTTAAATTTTATGTCCGTATCCCAGGCGTATGGTGTTAGTTAACCCTGTAAATGGCAGACTGCCCTTTGGGACGCTCTCTCGGGCATAGAACGCAACAAGCTCGAACAATAGCGAGAATTTGCATATTCTGTTATTTAATACACTTAAAATCATCCAATCGTAATAAAACCGGCACCGTTGAAAATCTAATCAATTAAACTTTCATTTTTGTATTTAAAACTTTTTCGTAAAATGTATATTTACATACGTAATCATCATTTTAAAATATGCAGATCGGGTTACAGCTGTTTCCGTGTGCGAATATGCATACAATTATTGTACTGTTATTTTCCACTTCTTAACATGTCCAAGACCATCTACAGAAGTATTTCTATCAAGATTATAAAAATACCATTGGATTCATCAAGATTTTATCTTTCTAATAGTGCCTTCCAATCAGGATGTCACTATTTTACCCGATTTTTGACGACGATTTCTGTAAACCTTGCGATTGGACAGTTTTTCAACCAATGAAACAGCCTATTTGTCAATCGATATCACGCCCACTATATCACATGTTTTGACTGATTTCTTTTCACCATTTTGTAGAGAACAGTATAAACTTTCTAACCGTGGGAATTAAACTAGAATAAACCAGTTTTTTGTTTGTCCAGACAGCAGTACAAAGTACATAATTAGGGCACTCTGGTGAGACCGTCTAGCGCGTGGGTTCCCACGTTATTCTTACGACCCTTTCTGCGACCGGTGACTTTTCATTACATTGATGTCATTTTGTTATTCAAATAAAGATAACTCAAACACTTTTGTGAACTATGGAAAGACAAGTATACCGTTCTTTTCTTTGATTTATCCTCTACATTTTGTTATAATAATATTTCATTTCTGGGCAAAGCATAATATTAGTAAATTATGTTTCAATCTAGGCTAGTTTTGTTAGCAGTCGTGTATTTGGAACATAAAAACTGTTTTTTTTTTTTCAAAATAAGAAATTTGAAATTGATAAATGTTTTTATACAGTTCTATTTAGAACTAAATTACAAAACTTGTTTACGCTTACGAAAAAATTACAAAAAATGTTTACTACTTGTTATTTAGGCCTAAAGTTGATTTTTTTCCTTTCGTTACTGAACATTTTTTGCTTTCTAAGGTAATAACTTTTACAATTTTAAAGAAACTAATTTTTAGTGGCATATTTGAATTCTTTGAAGTTTTTTCTACAAAAAAGCTATGGAACACTTGGATTGTGGTTCATTTACTATTTTTTTAGAATTTAAAAAAAATGCTTGCAAAATGCTAAAAACCGGCTTTTTAATTTTCGCTATAGCACTGCCATATGTAGGGTTAAGGGTTAAAGAAATAATATTAAAACTATGGTTGCAACATTGGGAATGACCTACTTTTAATGAAATTGGAAATGTGTAATCAACTAGGATTGTGTAAAAACTGTTCTTTTCTTGTGCCATTTTTATAAAATGTCCAAAGTGCATAAGATGCATTGAAATTGTAAATTAATAGTCATTTTTGTTGATGTCAATCCCATCCAATCACAGACAGAAACTTCCAGGCTGCACTAGGAACTTATAAACCCATAAGCATAATATTGGGAATTTGTTAGTTTGACCTCATTGGATTCTATTTAAAATTTATTTTTAGAAGAGAAATTTTTTTTTTTAATCTGAGATTATATGAGATGTATTTCAAGTGTTTTTTGCATAGCTGATTTTTAGTATTACTTCACCATAACATCACACTTTATATCTTATGTTTACCAATACAGTAGAAATTTGTCAGTAATATTTTTATTACTAAAAATTAAAAGGCAAGTCTTTCATGATTGATAATATGAAGCTATTTGACAAATGCTAGAAAGTTTCCGACTTTTACAAGAGAATTGTGCCCACAGTCCTGTATCGGAGAGAGCCCAACAGTTTCGAGTTGGATCAGGTCTGTAGTGTTGTTTATCCCAAGGAAAGAAACCAGTGTCACGAACATAACTTCCTGAAACATATAAAAATTATAATTTAAAGAAAAAATATTTTTGAGAACAATAATCATTTAACAAAAATGGTAATTGAATTTATGTACAATTAGCAAAGCTTAATTTTGCATAATATTAGATTTTATATAAATATTTACTATAACACTGTAGCAGGCTACATTATCTTGAACAGTGGTACTCTAATGCTTACCTAGTTGTTACGTTGTTAGGACTGATTAAATTATTAATTGTATTAGACTGAATTGAGAGGTTATGTTATACTATTTTGTTATTGCTGAAAAAGGAGAAAGAAAAAAGAAATCAAATAGGATTAAAGTAGTTTAACGAAGATACATTTTGCATGATTGGTGACTGTTTTGCAAGAGATTAGTAATAGTAGCTGTTAAAAAAGTTAGTCAACCCAGAGGGGAGAAATTGGCCCCAAGTCCCCAATGTTTGGGGGGCCCCCACACCAAAAAAATTGAAGGTAACACGTAAAATTTGAGAGCATTTTATAACAGGAGTGGTACAGAACAAGATAAAATATTTTGTTGTGTGGCAGTACCAAAAGTTTACTTAATGGTCAGCTCTAGCTATCGGCCATGTTGGCTGACGCTCCATAACACCAATGTTAAATTAAAATCCAAATTTTTATCTGATAATTATGAACGATATGTCATTTTAAAGCTATGGCCAATATGCATGCAAATGGCTTTTTCAAAACTAAGAAAAACATTTTATTTAATATTTATTTAAAACATTGATTTTTAATATTTTTTTATGTTGTCACTATTAATTATAGCGAAAAACTACCAAGCCATTCGCATGAAGAATTTCGTCCCCAAGAGTTTGGTATTTTTTTAAAAACGCTATTTGAACAATTGCGGGTTTTAAATATATTTAGGCTGAGCAATGTCCGCGTAACCTACCGCCGCTATGCTGGAGTCGCAGGTTGCTTTCTGTTTTGCCAGAACCAACCCTTAATGTTATTATTGGGGCCTCAACCATTCATGCAGTTAGTAACATAGGATTAAATCGGTGTATAAATGTTCACGTTATTTTACTATTTTAGGTATAATCTTGTAATCCGGGTCACAATAAATAATAAATTGATAATCTGGTGGTGGCATAAGGCAAGCAACAAGCAAATTACTGACTCTGTATGTGTAAGCAGTATTGCGAAATGAGAGAAATTTCATTCGGTCCTAATAAGATGCAGGTGGGGCAAACTTGGTTTTAGCCTACTCTGTCATAAACATAACCTCAAACACTCTGTAAACAAATACTCGTTCGTCAGACCGGGCAGTTTCAGTTTGTGACCTCAGCTGAAAATTACTTAATAAATATGTAATCTCAGGTAAGTAAAGTTTGCTTTCGTTTTGATTAAATATGTACATATAGGTACCGAAACGTATTCTACTTTGTCATTATCTTTCTGTTTCGCCTTTGAAATTACTGTATAATCTGATTCAAAGAAAACAATATGAGCCTATAGTAACATGTCATCATTACAGGTCAGAGATCATAAGGCAACCTGCATAATGACAAATAAGGCTAGAGTGCGAGCACACTGCTACTGTCACTGTCAATAGGCCTACTTAGCTTGTATGAGAACTACGACGGGCCTGGTCGCCCTAGCCACTTGTGAGAACTAAACTATCATATCACGCATTACTGCACGAACTCAAACCACTCTGTCAGCCAGGGTTACCAGATGTACTATAATTATAGTATTGGTACCATCATTTTTTTGTTTGTACTATGTACTGTAACAACATGCTATAGTACACAAAAATGTACCATAGATTTAACAGTGAGGTAACACTGTAGATTGTTTACCCTCGCCTTTCATCATGTCTGAGTCAAGGGTATCGCCCTACAACAGGAAAATGCTATAAATATAACCTGAGATTTTGAAAAGGTACAATTTCCTAGACCCTGTCTTGGAAAAATTGCAATTTTTACGACAGCGAGAACCTTTGTCTTCTGACTACCGTCAGTTCCATTCCGCAAGCATGCCCCTAGTATTAGCTTTACCAAGAATAGCTGAAGGGTACGATTTTCAAGAATTGGATAATAAACAGAGAAAGCTTAGTATTATTAAAGATCAATTCCCAGATGACATCACAAAACCTTCAGGTGATGATGCATTTTGGTTTAAACCAAGCAAATACAAAAATATTCTCGATGAAGAAGAATTTAAATGTTTACCAAAGTTTACACTTGATGTGCTATGTATTTTCCTCACGCCAATGCAGATTGCGAAAGAATATTCAGTAAGCTTAATTTTAAAACTAAGTCACGGAACAAACTTAGAACTTTTTGGTTTTTAAAGGCGAAAAATCTAGGTGGTTATCATCGCCTAAAACTTAGAACTAAAACTGTCAGTGGGATTTTATTGGCAAGTGAAGGCATCAAATCAAGTATAGATTGTACATCGTTTAAGATAACTGAAATAAGTATGTTGTAAAAAATGACATCATCAAACTTGTACAAGTACAATAATAAAGGAACACCTACATCAACTGTAACAGCAAATCAGTCATCAACATCTACCAGCACAGATTAGACTTCTAACATTCAGACTTTGTTGGACAGTGAAGATGACAAAGACGACATTATCTTTGATGATGCTTAAAAAGAGTTCTTTGAAAAAGTAAATAAATAAGTGTAACATTTTCGTAAATATAAGTTACTTGAATTTATGTGGACTTTGTTATTTACAATTTGTGATAACTTGCAATCTTTTAAATTTATTACAAGACTATTTCATCATTATATGGTGTTTTCTCTCAACGGTGAATTTGTGAAATCATCACCTAATACGAAAAAAATTAAGTCGTAATATAATTTTGTGCAAATGTACCATCATTTTGGAGGTTATATACTATAGTGGATTTATTAAATCTGGCAACACTGCCGGGTCAGCTTACTGCCCGGTGCCTGTATTAATTCACACGCACCCACTGGGACACTGGATCACTATCCTCAACATTCGGGCTGACATAGTCTGGTCACTGAGTGTGGATGATTTGATTCAGGCTTTCCGTGTATACAGACCAGACATTTCAAATACTTATTTTTAATAACTTACAGTTCAGCTTATATCTTTATTTTTATGGAAAAAAGGGAAATGAGTAATTTTCCAAACTATCTAAAAAAACGTTTGCAGATATTTTTTAAGTAGGACATTCATTACGAACTAACCATCACTGTGTGTTGGATTCCCTTCCACTTTATAATCTCTTAAACCAATCCAAGCATACTGATCTCCCGAAGCTCGAAGCAAAGAAGTAGCGTAATTATTGATTCCTGGGCTATTTAGTGTTACTAGTATTGCATTGTCACTTAGACAGTTTCTGTCTGCATTTGAGAAGTCCATTCTATTTGTTACTAATTTCAAACATGAATCACTATCTGTATTATAAATGTAGCCTTCACTAACAACTGCAATCAATCAAAAATGTGAAAGAGGTTATTACTATCTGAATTTATTTCTACCATGGGGACTATTCCTTTAAAGTACAAGTTACAATAAAATGATTTCATGTCATCGTCTTTACTGGTTACAAATGGAACAGTTGTTACAGTTGATTAATAATAACAAATACATGTAAATTTATTTTGCTGGAAAAAATTTAAAACTTGTTCTTTTACATATAGGCCTAATGGTTGTTTTAAACTTTTGGAAAACACCCGTGCATAAATTTAATCCCGTTAAATATTTGGTAACTTGTACAAATTCTCTGAGATTTAAAAGTGAAAAAAATTTCACTTCAATTGTTTAAAATTGTAATACATAACTTGTACTTTTTTGGCTAGAGTAAACCTTAATCACAATTTTCAATAACTTTGAAAATCATACTTCCGTTTCCCACAACCATTACACAATATAAATTCATAAAAGTTGATTTAGAAGTAGAAATTACCTATCATACATTCAAAACTATACTAAGTGTAAAAAATGTTGACATACTCTGATATAGTATCAGAAACAAAAATATTTGAAATTCTAAACTTCATAAATCTTTTACGGTGCCTACTTTTTGTCATTTGACATTATCGGGCGACAACCATTAAAAGGGTTAAAAATAGCATTAGCAACCATTAAAAATAAGACTCAACCTTCTATAAGAAATACATTAGACCGGACAAAAATTTATAAAGTTTATCATTTCCATCTTTTATTGTTCGAGATATTTGTGGGTATGTACAGACATTTTCTACAACCTGAATATTTAATTACATTTATTGCCATGCCATTAATATTATAAGAGCTATGAACTAAAGAAGTCAAACTTACTAAATTTTCAGATTAACAGATATTTTAATTTTGAAAAATAATGGCAATATGAAACCTTAAAATTCTCTTCCAAGCAGCTTTAAAAATTTAAGTGGAATTTATTATTTGCTTTATTATTATTTTAAATTACTGTTGTTATTTCTATTTGTATTTGTAATTTGTATGACTACTTCTATATAATACCAAGAACAAATAAAGCTTTTACTTTCGGAGATAAAGTAATTTGAGTAACGTTTATATAACTCTTTATAAATAATTATAACTAAATCTAATTTTATTTTAAAACAATTATTTGTAAAAGTGAATAAACTACAATATTTATTACTTACTGATAGGTCTCTTAGTAAAGTACTTATACCCAGTCTGGTTATAAACCTCTTTGATGAGTCCACATCTTGGAAATAAACGACATTTGCGTAATTTTGTAGAATAGTTTACGCTATCACAGTCATTGTCTTTGTTACAAAGAGCTAAACATTGGTCTACATTATCTGCATGAAAGGATATTCCTTCTCCAACCACTTTATATTCCCCAAACATTTTGGCTTTATATACCAATAAAACTTCACTAGATGATGTAATCAATTGGCATATAAGTGATACAACTAAAGAAATGGTTACAAGCTTTGCCATATCTGGAACAAAGTCATTAGATTACTGTAGGATCAAATGTAATTGATTTAATTTAATCAACTCATGGTGAATGAGAAATTGGTATAAAGTGGAACCGACAAACAAAAACACCTTAAAACTTTACACTTAAATAATATGTTTGTTTCATCTTGTCATTTGATTTGTTTTTCATTTTTGGTTTAGTAGTAGAGGTTGTTACTTCTACTTGCATAATAACAAAATTAATTTAAAATGAAATAAATCCATACTTTTTAAAATTGTAAAACTGACATCGAACATGATTTCAGCAAAAATTAACTATGATTTTACCTTCACCAAAACATCTAGTAAATTTGGAGTTAAGGAAAATCCTAATTGTGACAAGAATCCAACCCAAGGTTCAGGTCTTGATAATTGTGTTATATTTTACTTCTATATATACAGACTGTCCCAAAAGTCCCGGACCGGTTTAATAACTCCTAAACGAAACTAGCTACAGTAATAATATTTCAGACATGATTCCTGGCTACAAAAAACTATTTTTTGAGTTGTTAGTCACTATTGCCCCTGCTCCCAAAACCAAATTTGGGGGGTTGCCCCAAATTTTTAAATGTAAACCCCTATCGAGTAACCCATCATTTTAAAGGTCTCATTGAGTTAAACACAACAGCGCAAATCTGAGGTCGATATCTTGCTCCTGTCCAAAATGGCTGACCTTTTAGTGTTTCTTATGGTCATGTAATTTAAAATTGAACATTTTGTATCGTATACAAAGTAAACACGCAGCTCAGCAAATACCGGGGGAAATGATACAGAATGTAGTACAGCATCACTATTGCAGACTAGCACACTGCGTGACTGTGGAAGGAAAGCAGTTCGAATACTTACTCTAAACCCTGGATATCATCTTTGGTTAGCAACTTTGTTTTTGAGTGTAAAGTTAAACATTTTGTTATTATTACCAAGTATGACAAATTTGTTTTTATACTTTAAACTCTTTTGTGCGTGTGTTTACTTTGTTTTAAAATAATAAAAATGTTTAATACAACCAATGGGGGTCAATTTTAAATTACATGACCATAAGAAACACTAAAAGGTCAGCCATTTTGGACAGGAGCAAGATATCGACCTCGGGTTTGCGCTGTTGTGATTAACTCAATGAGACCTTTAAAATGATGGGTCACTCGATAGGGGTTTACATTTAAAAATTTGGGGCAACCCCCCCAAAGTTGGTTTTTGGGGGCAGGGGCAATAGTGACTAACAACTCAAAAAATAGTTTTTTGTAGCCAGGAGTCATGTCAGAAATATTATTACTGTAGCTAGTTTCGTTTAGGAGTTATTAAACCGGTCCGGGACTTTTGGGACAGTCTGTATATTACTTTTCCCTCAATACCCCTAAGCTATTTGGCCTTAAATGTTATTCTATAGCAGATGTTTCAGTTGGTATATAATGTATTTTATCTGAAATTTTACTCACCCTTACATAGTTCAAATCTTAAGGTAACAGTCGGATTTTGAAAAACTGGTACCTACAAAATATAAACATCATCCACCTATCCTCATGCTGACAGCTATCATGTCAAGGGGTACAACAAGCAAGATACGTATGAAAATCTTTATGATGGTCCCAATAATTTAAGAAATAAAGCTGGTGCTATAGAAATGTTCTAATAAAAATATTATTAATATAATAAAGGAAGATAGATTAGGCCTAAGAAGTTATATCAGGGAGATTCAATAAAAGTTTAAGGTCTTACTGACTAAATGTTTGATTGGTGGAATTCAAACTCCTTGTGTATACTTAAATATAATAGGTTTAATAACTTTGATTTCAATCTTATGGTGGCATCCTCATGGTCATATGTTATGGTATGAAACAATGTCATGATTGCCATAGTCAAACAGATATGAAACAATATATAATTTTTAATTTTGAATCTTTAAACTCCTTTAAATAATGTAAGTAATTCATGCTTTGTATGGCATTAGTGTTGATGTATAAGTTTTCTCACACAATCTGTTTTGTGTGTTCAAAAATTATGTTTTGCAAAATGGATCTCTGCAAAATAGAATTGGATTACTAACTAAAGTAGGCTGGAAAAAAGGGTTCAAAACTGTTACACCTAAGAGTTGTAAAGTTGCTGCAATTTGAAAATATTTTTAGTTTATTTCTAATATCTACCGTAATTATAGTTTGAAAAACAAGGTTTTGTAACGTTTTTATGAAAAGCAGACAAAATAAATACTCTGTAATAGAATAAAATACAGTACTTTTAAAATAATAAGCATAACAATAGAGTTTAAATGAGTTTTTAAAACTAACATGAACATATTCATGAATATGTTTTAATACCCATTAAAACAACTGACTGTATTTCTATCATACAATAGGTAACATGAATCTATTGCTTAGAAGCAAACAAATAAATAAACAAATTATGTATATGATCAAATCATCCACCGACCCCTTTTCTTGCTCCAAACAAATGAAAGTCTGATATTTATTAAAATTAAGATAAACCATATCAAAAATACTCAATGTTACCACTATTATAAACATTCAAAATGTGGATGTCAAAGCAAAATATTGTGGCTGAAGCTGTGTATATTAATAGGAAACTTTTAGATCCCACTGCTTTGTAGTAATCGGAAGCAACAATAGAATTGAATTAAAATTGATTCAAACTTCTAAAATGCAAAATATGGAATATTTAAAAATAAACCACAAGTATTTACTACTTTTATGGACCAGAGATTGAAACGTTTAAAAAAAACAAATAAAATCTAAAATGTTTATAATAATAAAGTTTAAAGCTACAAAATGGAAGGACTAGTCACAATAAACATTAATTACCGATCAAATAATATTACAATGTAACAAAATATTTTGTAAAATATTTAATATGACCCATGGGTACTTCGATATGATTAGTTTTCTCAGTTTTTCATCAATGAATTGCTTAGTGTAAATATATTTAAATGGAACTACATCCCTCTATTTCCAAATAATTGAATACCTACTGTAGCCTATTCATAATCAGTTGGATCGTTTATGGTTAAAATTAGTACATTACCTTGACAGTGTTTTGGATAATCAGTTACCCGTACAATTAGAATGAAATAGGGTAAAACATTCTAAAAGTATTCATCAACTTTGTTCAAATATTAGTTGTGAGTGCTAGTAAACTAAAACCAAAGTGCTAGTAAACCCATCCCTGGTGGGGAGTTTCCACCCTTTAACCCATTCTTAAAGTTGTGAAAAACCTTAATAAAAGAATCGGCTATATTCTATATCATTTATTAAACTACATACTGACATATTTGTTTCAATTAATTGTAAGAAATATAAATTTTCTATCAAACATGGTATTTGGAAAAAAATTTCCAATGATGAGTTTTACCAAACAACATTATTTTAAAAGAAATTTAATTTCCATCGAATTAAAAAGAAATTATAGCTGTACATAGTTTAGTAAATGAGATGTAACTGATCCCCTGAAAGAAATGCTTTGGGCTTCTCAGATCTCGAGGTGTTATGACAAAATTTCAATAAGTTTATACATTATTTGTTCTCCTACTAGTATTACAGTATAAATTATTATGTAAATTTTATTTTATTTTTATGGCCAAAAATACTCTTCAAATTCACTGAATTAAATCTGAAAAATTTTGTGAAAATTTGATAATTTACAATCTATAGAGTCAAATCTCAAGTAAATAATTACCAATCATTAATAACCGATAACCTACCTTAAACTGAAAAACCTAAATAACCGATACCTTAAACAGGGAAAAATAATTTTTATTACCGTTATTAGTGAATTTCTACAGGAAGATGAGCTATTGCAGTGACCCTTATGGTGAGACCTAAGACCTGGAGTAGTAAATTAGCACCGATCATGATGTACAGTACTCGTTTTGGAGTGTCATTAATAATTATATATATGTATACATCTATCGGCCACATTTTAAGTTCGATTTAGTTTAAATTTAGTACACAAGTTGGTTGTCTAAGTCGCTCAAACGAGTTCGTTAGCCAAAAAATCCAACAGCCGGAAGCACGTTTTTTGACAGGAAGTAACTGTTTTTTTGCCATTTTTCGTACTAAAATGAAACTTTTTTGTTGTTTATCTAAAAAAATAAGTGTAGGATATTATTCCGCACATTTTGTTTCTTTACACAACCTTGTAGCTAGCTTGGTTCCCCCAAAATCTATCAAAACGTAAAATACCATAAAATTACCCCGTTTAAATCCACGAGGGTTTAAATCTTCTGATCCAAGGCCGACGGCCGAGTAAGTAAGCTAGGAGCGAAGCGAAGCAGTCTTTAACCCGTGTGTCGAAGCTGGAGACTTAGGTCACAGACTATAGAATTCTATAGTCTGTGCTTAGGTGCAAAAAGTTCTACTTCTATATTTCGTACGCAGAGGCAGCTATTCTATCTACCTTCGCGAGTAGATCAATTTCCCAAATTGTAGATTGAAACAGTAAAACATATAAACTTAATTTTGGAAATTCGCTCAACTCGTCAGCGGTTCAGCTGCGTGGTCGAATTATTTAAACATTGATTTTGACCGCGAGGTGAATATGGAAGTGTTTCGGTCAGCGAACACATAAGACCAACCGAAGGGGCGTATGCCCTAGTATAGCGTTGCAGCAGGTGAGGCAAAGTCCGCCATCATTGTAGAGGATAGAAAGACGAAATCGTGTTTTTGAGAGCAGAAAATTTCAATGCGCGCTGTACAAATAAACTGCAGTTTAACACACTTAAGTTATAACTTTCAAACTTGGCATGGGTATAAACCATGAGTTTCTAACAATAACAGTAGCATTATAAAAGTTAATTGTTACTTCTATACATTTAAAATAGTTGTTTGAAGTTTTATTTTTTGTGTGAGTTTCAAAACATGACATAACAAAGTAAGCCTGCTACCAAAATGTTTTTCAGAGATGTTATCAAAGCGAGAAAGTTTTATAGCGGTAGACCTAACCGAATGATTTTTTTATGATTTTTATTTTAATCTACGACTTATATTTTGTACACAACATTAGGTTTAAGCTACGTCTGTACTTATAAGATCAGATCAGAGCAGAGCGGAGCCGAATTTTTCCGGATGTATTCTTTCTGTTATTTAAATGGGAGTGGCTAAATCTATAAGAGCAGAGCGGAATTTTTCCGGATTTATTCTTTCTGTGTATTTAAATGGGAGTGGCTAAATCTATAAGAGCAGAGCCGAATTTTTTCCATACTCTGGGAGCATACTGGAACGTGTCGGCTCGGCTCCGCTCTGCGCTGATCTGATAGATATAGCCATAGTTCCCGATCAGAAAAACGTTCGGTCAACAATCGGGAAAATTCTTGATGAAAAAAGGTGATGAAATTCTCCAAATGACTGGAAAAATCGAGTAAATATTCATGTAACATGGTAAATTTATATCAAAGGCAGTGACATTTAAAAAAATAGTTAATGTTAGGACATTTTTGATGCAATTGAAATGTTACATGAAATAAACAAAACAAAATAACATGATTTTAGTTGTCCAATGAAAAAATAAAACTTAGTTTTACAAATCTTTAGCCATGTTATATTGACGAACTCTCCCTCAATATCCGCAGCGTAATAGCAACACATAGGTCTACAATTCTAGCTTAAAGTTAGACACAAAATAATAATCCGGCTTCAATTTAGGTTTTATACTAAACATTGTTTAATAATATGTATGCTAATGTTTGGTAATAAAAACCAATAAGTTTAATTTGTGGTTAAGTAGTTAAGTTTAGGCTATAGCTAAATTAAACCACGTAGAAAAGTGTATACCCAACTTTTCCTCGGTGTGGAAAAACATAAAAAACAGATAATTAAATCAATACGCTTAACTTAAATTATTTACTTACTAGTACAATCTCACACAACCAAGGCACAAATGTGTATCTGAAAACAATAAGCATCAACTGAATGTAGTTTATAACGCCAAAACATATTTTACACTTCCGCGAGTTCCGTGTAACACTAGTAGACAAAAGTTGTAGCACATAAGCACAATTAGGAGAACGCCTGCCTTAGTCCAATAGACATTCTAATGGTGCCTACAAGTCGTAAGTTTTAGTCATCTTCCTACACTTCTACCTACACATTTAATTTACTCCACTAGATGATTCCGAATCTTGTATTGTCCGCACAAAATTGTACTGCAATATTTTTTGCTGTTTAAGTTTAACTATTTGATTACTAAATATTTTCTTAGACTTCAACTCAATATTTAAAATAATTTAATTAGGGATTCAGCCAATTTTATTGATAATAAGTCATTTTTCCTTCTACAAGTATATAGTGTCTGATAAATATTTTCACCAAAAAATACTTTAATGTTTTTTTGCCATTATTATCTCCACAAGGCCTATAGGCATTGCAGTCTGATTATTATTTACGAATAATAGGTCTAATTGAATTAAAGAAATGCATAGGCCTACGTTTCTCGCAAAAAAACAAAAAAACATCACGTCCCAGATTGATTGAAACTTCACTTTATTATATAGATTTGTAAGTTGCCATTTCGTTGTTTTAGTTGTATTTAATGTGACAGGTAAATGTATTTACTGTACTTCAAAATTAATATTATCACAAAAATGTGGGCCAACATAACTGGATTGAAAAAGTTGAATAAATGAAAATGTCAATTATTATAGTAAAATTCACCTCAGAGTGAGGCGGAAGTTGAAGCCTACCGAGGGTCAGCACGGTCGACTGGTTTCCGCTCCACTTCTACCTGAATTTTAATTTTTTATAGTAGCGTTATGCAAACTTTTTTTATAACAAGAAAATATAAAAATAAATCACATAACGTTGTGTATCACGATCGTCTGTTTATTTTGATACCAAGTTTGAAGTAAATCAGTAAATGTTGAGTAATTAAATAGTTCTTAGTTACATTAAAAGCTATGCCATTTAATTACTCAACATTTACCGATTTACTTCAAATTTGGTATCAAAATAAACTGACGACCGCGATACACAACGTTATGTGATTTATTTTTATATTTTCTTGTTATAAAAAAAGTTTGCATAACGCTACTATAAAAAAGTAAAATTCAGGTAGGAATGGAGCGGAAACCAGTCGACCGTGCTAATAACTCTCCCCCTCGGGAGACTTTATAGTGAATTTCCATAGGAAAGATGAGCTACTGCAGTTACTCTTATGGTGAGACCTAAGGTAGGAAGTGGCTAATGAGCTCCGACCATGATCCTCAGAAAACGTTTTGGGTGTCATTATAAATTTTATATATATAGGCCTATGTATATATGTGTTCGGACTCCAAAGCCGTATTTTAGTTCAAATTTGGTACTCAACGTTGGTTTTCTAAGTCGCTTGGACGAGTTCGTTTGCCAAAAAAGTCCAACAACCAGAAGACGTTTTTTTAACTGGAAGTAACAATTTTTTGTAATTTTTCGTTCTAGAATGAAACTTGTTTGGAGTTTTATCTAAACAAAATAATGATATTAGATTATTGTGCGCATTTTGTTTTTTACACGACCTTGTAGCCTATCTGGTTCCCCCAAAATCTATCAAAACTTAAAATATCCTAAAAGTACCATAAAAAGCTAGTTTGCACTCGAAGCGAAGCGAAGAAATCCACAATTCGAGGGTGCAAGGTCGAGGTGCAACTCGCAAAGCGCAAAATATAATCCGAGATTGCAAGGTTCAGTTTCAAACACGGAAAGATTGAAACTTGTTTGGAGTTTTATCTAAAAAATAATTATAGAGGATTATTTTGCGCATTTTTTTTTTTTTTTTTTTTTGTACACTACCTTATTTGTAGCCTCTCTGGTTCCCCCAAGATCGATCAAATCTTAAAATACCATAAAAGTACCCGATTTAAATCCACGTCTTCTAATCTCAGGCCGACGGCTGAGTTTGTACTCTACGAGTGAAGCTAGGCAGTCCATAACCCGTGAGCCGGGACTGGAGACCAAGATGTAAACAAATTCTACTAATATATTTCGTACACGCAGAAAGCTTTTCAACGCCTTCGTGCGTAAACCAATTTTCTAAAACATATAAACTTAAGTTTGGAAATTCGCTCAACTCGATCGAATTATTTTCAAGTTAAAATAGATGTTAAGGTAAAATAAAAGTACTTTAATATTAACAACAGTATATTTTGCATGGTTAACATTTATAATAATACCTTATGGATATGGAATGATATGATATGTGTACAATTTATCCAAATGATTCATCAATAGAGGATTTGGTGACTCCCAGCATAACGGTTCTAGAAAGATTAGTTCACAATGTACGGTAAACTTTGGTGAGCATTGATACACTTTATTAGTTATTAGATAGGTTATGTTATATTTTATCTATAAATATTTGCTATTTTACACTTTTGACATGACGCTCTAATTTGTTTGTTCATGGTGCTGGTGTGTTTAAAATAGATCTGCGTTTAATCACGAGTTTAATCTGTTTAATATCATTAGTTCAGGAAGTGATACTTGCCGCTAGCGCTAAATGAAACACTGCACGCTCTATGTACTCCAACAACAAGGGAACCGTTTACACCAAGCCTGCTTTTTTAGCGAATTGCAGTGACTCTTATGGTGAGACCTAAGGTCGGGAGTAGTCAATGAGCACAAATCATGGACCCCAGAACACGTTTTGGGGTGTCATTCAAAATTATATGTGTACATTATTGGTATGTTTTCATGTTAAGTCCAAAGAACCAAATTGGGTACACCCATTGGTTTTCTAATTGGCTCAGACGAGTTCGTTAGCAAAAATCAACAATCGGAACATTTATTTTGAATTTAAAAAAAATAGTTTGAGATATTTGGTACTAAAATTAACCTTTTAGGGGGTTTTATGTAAAAATATAAATATAGGAGACTATTCTGCACATTTTGGGTTTTTACACAACCGTATAGCTCGTCTGGTTACCACTAATTCGAACAATACGTTAAATACCATAAAAGTACTTTGTTGAAATCCACGGGGGGGGGGGGGGGGGATTTACCGTGGTGCATCATGAGATTTTTCAAACTAGAATGAAAATTGTTTGGGTTTATCTAAAAAAAAATTATAGGAGATTATTCTGCGTTTTTTTTTTTTCACGACTTTGTGGCCCATGTAGTTCCTCCAAATCGATTAAAGCAAATAAAATACCCTAAAAGTACCATAAAAAGCGAGTTTGTCTTCTGCGAGCGAAGCGAAAGCAGTCTAAAATCCTAGACCACAAGGTCAAGGTGCAAACTCGCAAAAGGAAGTCGATAATACGAGGACGCAACATCGAGGTGCAAACTGACAAAGCGAGTTTTTCCCAGGCTTAGGTGCAGTCAAATTATATTTATATATTTTGTACACCAGTCAGTTATTCAGCATCTTTGTAAGTAGACCAATTTCTCAAATGGCTGGTTGAAAAGTAAAAAATAAATAAACTTAACTTTGGAAATTCGCTCTCAACTCACGTCAGCTGCGTGGTTGAATTATTTCATCTTACAGGTGCATAGGCCTATTCCCCGGATTCTATTCTCGCTGAGGTCAAGCTATTTTGGAGAAATGCTTAAAACACAAAATAAATACAATAAATAAATAACCGATATACTACCACAGCTACTTAATTTGAATTAAATATTTTAAAATGTAATTTTTAAAGAAAAACGTCCGAAACAGATATTAAAATAGTTAACTAAATAAGCGCAACTAATTTAAGAATAATACGAATTCTCACACACATACCAAACGCGTTTCAACGATCAAGTCACCATCCTCAGTAATACGTGATCTACAACTAACAAAGTACAACAGTTATAATTTGATAGTTGTATCCCATTCATCACTGAAGATAACGACTTTGTAGTTGAAACGAGTTTGATATTAAACGTGTATGACTGTGCGAATTAGTGTTATTGTTATTATTCGTAAATAATTAATTCCTTCTCACAGTCAAGCTCAAAGTTTAACTAACTTGAACAATCTAGAAACAATGACGCAACACCGTGAAACATCAAAGGTCAAAATATAAACTTAAACATTTATAATTATTAACAAGCGGATCATCAAAAAGTAAGCATACAAAATTACCGAAGAGACCATCTGCGACTTGTAAAACTTAATGTACTGACATCATAGGTTGGGAACAAAGGCATTCTAGAACCGCTAAGCAGATTTTGACGGTTCAACCAAAACACAATTTATGTATAGTTAATGTTTTCATATTATTATCATTATCTCACAAACCTAGTCTTCGTTAAGACACATTTTCTTACACATCAAATTAACACATTGCTAGCTCGTATACAAATAAATATAAATCTTATAGAATCACTATGTACTAATGGTAGTTTTAACATTTAACTAAATTTATTATCACGTAATATACTAATATATCTTACACACATATTTACGAAAGAACGTTTTATTTTAAACGTTTACTTTCTTTCTTTTCTCTTCTCAAGTTATACAATTGTTGGATTAAATTATTTATATTCTTATATGAATACTGATTTCGTAATGAGCCCCTAGTGTTTACACACTATAAATAATACATAATATCTCGTGTAATAAATAAATACGAAACATGTCACACTTTGTTATCAGAAATAAGATGACCAAAAAAATCTAAAATTTTCGATTGAAACTATGAAAAGATTTAGGCCTAATACAATTTATGCTTAGACGTTTTATGTTAGTTATTAAGAAAATAATTGGCCAATGTAACAATTAGTTCTGGAATAATATGAGAACAAAATATCTTCTACTTGAAAATAATGCCACTACATGAACGAAAAACTTTGTATGTGTATAAATTAACACAAGTGCACAGAATAATAACAAAAGTCTACAGTTAGTTGAGTTTGAATAGAAATTTGTTTGTTATCGCAATGATTGATTACCTTATTAAAAGAACAACAAAAATCCAACTTTGAGGACTTAAGAAGTTTGAGAAATTTAATAACAAAAAATCAGTCAATAGCCAAATTTAAACTTATAACTCAGAACCGGATTAACAACATTATGCAAAAACCTGATTAACCTGATTAACATGAGCAAAAACTTTACTTGCTTTGTAGTAAGTTCTAATCTTAACTAACGAAAATAACAATGTTACATTAAGAATAATATTTAATAAGCAAATGTCCAAAGTAGAAGCTGTTATCGATATAAATCGTTTATTATATTAAACTTTGGTTTTTTTCTGTCCAAGATAGCTCTCACACAGGCCCCTGAGGCATCGAATAATTTGGGACAAAAAGTGGCTGCTTTCTTTGTGGCATGCCCTACGACAGCCTGAACCGTGGCTGATTAAAAGACCACCTCTTTCCAAATGATATATTGCCGCTCTCTATGCGGTATTCCGAAACTAACCAAAAATTCATTTAGTCTTCGGTAATAACAATCTAATCTAAAAAGTGTATTCATTACATAATTTTGAATTATACTTACTGAGTACGAGTACAGACCGCAACGTGAAAGGTTATCAATACGGAAAATGACTGTACGATAAAATAAAACTTGACGACCACCAGAAGGTGCTAAAACATTTTAAAGTGTAATTGTGTTTTGTGTTATGTGATAGTGTAGACTGAAAGAGAGGACTTTGAAAATAGCCCATGTGAGGCTGAAACTGCAGTCAGTGAGACTGCGACTGGGAAAGGACCACTGAAGGTAATAAATTTCAAATTATTAAAAATTATAATGTTCATAGAACAAAAATAAACATAACAACGCATGTTTTATAAGGATTAATCTTAGTTTGAACAAATATTCTGTGCCTTTGAAAATACTTATTTGTTATAAAGTTTTAGAACACTTTTATTTCTGATAAGAAAGTGAAAAATCATGTTACCGCTATAAAGACTTGATATCAGTAGCGGCTGGTGTAATTTTTGGAAAGCAACTAGCCTTTTAATTTAAATCTATTTAATTCATATTATTTTGTAATTTTAGAAACATGTACATAATGGTTGCATCAAGTTTACTAAAAAGGGTTAAATTTAGTTATACAAGTATGAAATTTAAAAATAAACAACTTCTGCAATTAAAATTAGCACCCTTTAGACTCAAGTACACAACTAATCGGCAGATGTAATTATTGTTGGGAAGCTAGAACAACCCGCGAGTTTCTATGCAGCTCCTCATGTATAGGCAATAGTAATTATTTTTACTTATTCAAATAACGAATAATTCATACTTTTGCTTAACTTTAATATTAATTTGCCTATTCTTAACAAATCTGCTAAGGATTTAAAATAGCATATTTTTGCAACACCAGAATCCACAATTTACCAGCCGCCACTGTTCAATGAAAATCGGATATATTACAGATGTAAGAAATGAGTTTAGATGTAGGGCTATACAATTAAAAAAAAAAAACGTTTATCACTAAGTGGATGTTTCTCTATCGTCTTCTTGTCAGCAAGATGACACCACGGCAGCCTTGCGCAGCCTGTATTCTGTAGGAGTCAGCATTCCTCTAAACATAATTATAATTATTTGTTTAAAACCATGCTAATTAATAAAACAATATTAACTAAATGCCATTTAGGTTTAATAATAAACTAGGTAACATTCCTCTGTAGTTTGTTTTTAATAAATAGCTCTGTATTCGTGACCTACATGCACAAAACCTAGCTTCTATCACATAATATGAGAAACAAAATAAAACGCCATTAATCATGAAATTGTTTATTCTGGGCGGCTTTTTCCAAATTGGTGATAGATTATATTAAAACATCCGCCCCTGCTCGCTTCGTTCACCAACCTCTGCGGTGACTCGAGGCGAAGCAAATGCAAACCGATTATTTCAATCGATTGACATTTTCAAGGAATTGACGATTGATTAGGACAGATAGTTTTATTTTGATATACAAGAGAGGCAATCTTTAAGTTATATAATGTGACCAAAATGTGATACGGTAAAGCAGTATTTCAATTGATCAAACTGGCCTAGTAAAGAATAAAGATGGCATAATTTTAATAGTGATAGGTGTTTGTTTAATAAGTGATAATATAATATAAGTAAGCCTTCCGTTGTTTGTGTTTGCTATTACCTAAACTAAAAAGAACTGTTTGTTGTGAATAATAATTGCCTGATTTTTGCCATTTTTGTTGCTATGGTAATAAATCTAAATGCTTTAAGGAAACGTGTTGGTTCAGTATATAGGCCTAATCTAAAATTATTTTAAAATTATGTTCAAAATCACCTTTTTTATTTGAAATATGTAACAACAGTTGTTTGAATTATACAGTAAATCTTTTTCGTTTATTTTTTGTTTGTCTTTATTTTGTTATTTTGAAAAATAATTAACTGATTCTAAATTGTCTAAGTTGGATGCTATGTTAATGAATGTAAATGCATTCAACAAACGTGTGTAGGTTCATAATGGTTACACCTAGAATTGTGTTGCTCAGCTTTTTAATTCAAATCAGCTGTTTTATAGGGCTGGGAGTGAACACCCGTGTGGTGATAATTTTCAACCATTAAAATCAATATTTTAGAAAATCCTTTCTCAATGCACTTCCACATAGTGGTATGAAATTACTCTGAAATTTGTAAGGCCTAGCTATCACAGTTTTGGCTGTACGTTGATTATGAATCAGTCAGTCAGGACTGCTTTTATATTATACAGATTTAGCAATATCCAAAGTAGTTTGCAAAAGAAATTTTCGTTTGTGTTGAGTGTATAAAAAGTAAGTGTATCTATTTACATAAAGGCTACGAATGATATATGTAATAGTTGGTTAACAACTATATGAAAGTTCGCAATCAGTTATTGGTAATAGAGCAATGATAACCAAATTGTATATAATTTGAAAAAGTAACCCATTAAAAAACAAAAAATAGAAATTTCACTGCCATATTAAATACGTTTTTAATTTGATCAAAATTAATGCCTAATTTGTAATCGCAGCGTCCCCAAAATCACTGCAAGGCTAGGCGCATATTGGGACTCGTTTAACGCGTGTGAGATGATGACATGACGCGAGCTGTATGCCACTATCGCGCCACACGCGTCGCGTTGGGGAACGCATATTGCAACATAGTTGCTAGTATATTTTACTTAATTTTATTTTTTTAGAATGTTTAAAATGAATGATTCATGGATAAAACTATGTTTATTAGATCTAAACTAATTTAAAATGATTTCAGAATTAATTACAAGCTGCTGTTTTAACTACTTCCGAATGATACATATTATGTTATTTTTAAGTATATACCTTAAAAATATTCACTTGTTAGTTTATGACTTTATGAAGACATATTTTTTAAATTCTTAGGTGTTTAATGTCAAACGCCAAATATTTAATGTCATAAATCATTTTCTATTAAAATTCAGTGAACATTTTTAAACATTATTTTATGATAATTATTTTATTAAAAATTCCTTTTTTTATGTTTATTGAAAATTCAGCTTTATTATTCAAACAAATTAAATTTTATTATAAAAAATTGTGTAAACTAATAAGGCCAACATTTGAAAAATTTGATAGTGGAAAATGCACAACTGGACACCAAAACCTTTGAGCGACATTAGAGTACTGAACTCGTGAAACGTGTAACGCGTGGCGCGAGAAGCTGTGTCTGGCGTACCAAGCGAGTCGCGCTGATGCGTAGCGTCGCATTACCAATATGCGCTAATCCATTAATTTAACTAGTATGTTGCAAAAAGTCGCGCTGTGTATATTTTACGATGTCATATGTTCAGTCGTTTGTAATCTTTTGGCATTAAATGAAACACTACCAACAATATAAATCACTATTATATTTTTATCATCTTTGAAAATTAGAAAAAGGAGAGTTAACAAAATAATGTTCTTTAAAAACATATATATTTTCCTTCTAAAGTTTACTAAATCCATAAAATAGTCCATAGCATAAGATATAGTAGGCTATTGTAAAAATCACTAATTCCATTTTGCCTAATCTTATTTGGCAGGAAAAACTGAATATGTTACTTAGTGCGTTTTTGCTGGTCAATTTTCGGCATGATGGTAGCTATATCCGATAGTTAAATACACAGCAAACAGCTAACTTGGTAATAGTTTCAGAGAATGCACCAATTTGCAAGTTATGTTTATATTAATGTTCATTGTGAATGGTTTTACAGTTTTTAATTGCATTTATTTGTGTGGAAGTAGTTAATTGGTGTTTATTTGAGAATATTAAACTGTTTTTAACCAAATAGCACAAAAATCAAATTAAAAATGGATATTTGCGTTATCTGAATAAGTACAGGAAATTTCTTTGTTTAGTGACTCCCTGTGGTGGCCAAAACAAAAATCAAAATCTATCTGCTGCATTTTTATATACAGAATGTCCCATAAGTAAACAGCCAAACTTCGGGGAATGGTTCTATGGGCCAAAAGAAGAACAAAGTTCATATAAACGCCCGAAAACGCTTCGTTGTCCAGATATCCGCCATTTTGTTTTTTGTACAAAATAATTCATATCTAGAGAACGGTTTGACAGATTGAGTTCAAACTTGGCATAAAGTTTAAACTGACTAGGAAATACCTCAAGGAAAATAAGCGATTAAATCCAATCATGCGTTTCAAAATGGAGGCTGTTTGAAAATGTCAAACCTAAATTACTAAAAACCGTACATTTTAACAAAAAATGACAAGACACCTTTTTTGTAGCCCTTTTGATTCCCTATCGGATGGTGTAACTGTTAAAACAATCGGATGAAGGATAATACCAAAGTTAAAGATAATGTCAGCAAATGTGCATACAATATTGTGGTATTTACTGTGTTGGTATAGTATAGGATGTTGAACAAACCAATTATTACACATAGCTTAACTACTATCCTTCATCCGATTGTTTTAAAAATTACACCATCCGATATGGAATCAAAAGGGCTACAAAAAAGGTATCTGGAAATTTTTTATTAAAATTACCGGTTTTTGAGTAATTTAGGTTTGACATTTTCAAACAACCGCCATTTTGAAAAGCATTGTTGGATTTAATCGCTTATTTTACTTGAGATATATCATTGTTAGGTCAAACTTCATGCTAAGTTTGAACTAAATCAGTCAAATCGTTCTATAAATATGAATTATTTTGTACAAAAAACAAAATGGCAGAAATCTGGAAAACGAAACGTTTTTGGGCCTATATTTATAAGCACTTTTTTCTTGTTTTGACCCATAGTACCATTCCCCGAAGTTTGGCTGTTTACTTATGGGACAATCTGTACAGTTAAAAAATCTAAGCTTACAGAAATAAAGCACACATTTTTTGAATCTGGTCATTCATTTATAGAATGTGATATATGCATACCATAATTGAACACCAATCCAAAAACAAAGCTGTATTTGGAATGAGTAGTTTGATTGGCATTTTTTAAACGTTAATTCTGGGAATGTTGAAACTGTACTAGAACCCTACAATATGTTTCAGCTAAACTTTTGTGACTTGGATTTAGTCATTAGAGCAAAAAAAAAGGAAGTTTCTGTAAAAAAATTAACAGGCAACCGATTGTGTTTTGATTTGGGGAATAGTTTGTAGATGAAAATTCAACCATCGGAAACAATGTTTGTTATTGTGAAATTACTGAAACAAAAATTAGTGAAAAATTTGACTATTGGGGTTGTTTTTCTTATTTTGTAAATCATTTAATGAAACGCTCGCCTTTCTGTCGTCAATATGTCTAACATTTTCTCCCGCAGAGCTGGTCTTATTTTGTATCAACGAAATAAGAATTTCTCTGTATAGTATCTTTACTTTGTTAATCTCTTTGTTTTAACATAATATGTTTAAAGTATTGTCAAAAACAGATAAGTAAAAATATCAAATCAATCAAGTACCTACTACATTAAATAAAGGTTAGTTTCGTTCAGGATAAAATACAATAATAATTAATACTTCAATCAGCCTTATCAACATACAATTTATTAAAGGCCACATCAAGTTTTGGCGACGAGGGTAAAAGGTTAACTTATCAACTTTAATAACATATTTATTCATATATTTGTCAATAATTTTATATTTTATTCAATTTCAAATTAGGCCTATTTAAATATTTATTCAATAAACAGTACCACGAACTGGCACATACTTTCTCACAAACATATTTAAATTATTAAACAGATTCACTGTGACTTCATAATTGTAAGACGGGTAGGAGAGGTGATATTAAAGTAGGAGATTATAACTAATAAATATTATTATTATTAGCTAGAGAGAAGACTATTCGGTCGATTTCGAACAAATTTGCACCAAACACGTCAAGTTCCTTACGCCGTAAGAAAAAAAGTGAACTTACAGATTCGTATAAAGTTAGATGCTCTCAAACCAACCATTTTCAAAAAGGCAAGACAATACAAGGAAGGAGACCGATTTCAAGCACAGTACTTACTATTCAAACAATAAGACCCACTTTAAACCAGGAGTAGTAATTAGGAAGTACGGATTCCTACATTACAGTATCTGATAATATTTGATAACGGGTAGGCCTATACGTTTAAACGCCATATTGAGCAATTACGAAGAAATAATACTCCTACTCCAATGAAGGAAGTGGATTTTACACCTATATTTACCCAGATTCCGACTATACTTTCGAACAACAACAAAGACACTCTCCAATTGAAGGCATGGCAATAGTTCCAATGATACAAGAAAATGTCCAAATTATGATCAATACCAAAATGAAACTGGCAATGAATTCCAAGAACTACGCAGATCAACAAGAACGCGCCGTCAGCCTGAATACTTAAGCAACTGTAATATCTCATGTTTGAATTTAATCAATTTCTTCAACCACACTTTCCAATAAGCGTGAGAGAATTATATATTTTACTTTATTAACCTCTTTTATTAAGATATGTTTATAATGAAGTATTGTAACAAAAAAAATAAGTAAACATATCAAATCAATCAAGTAGTACAATAAATAAAGGTTAGTTTTATTCAATATATTTGTTGATTATTAAATCTTATACGATAATTAATATATATATTATTTATTTGCTGTCAACTACAGTCTCTATTTTTACTTTACCTCTTATGTGGCTACATGTTTCACTGCCACAGGCAGCATCATCAGGCCAGCTAGATAGATAGATATATAGAACATCCAATTAAATGTTCTGTGAATGCGGAGTTTTTTCTGTGAATCCGTAACTATTTCAAGAAATATAATTACAACATAGCCTACTGAACAAGAAACAGTTTATCACAATATTTCAACCACACAAAAAATAACCAAGACCTTTACAACAATAGTGGCATATTATACAAACTAAATTGATGTGATTGTGACAAGTATTACATCAGACAAACTGGGAGAACGTTTAGAGAAAAAAAGCATATACCCAGCAGCAGACACAATAAAACCACAAACTCCGCATTCACAGAACATTTGATTGATAACCTACATACTTATACCAGCATACAAGAGGAAATGTCAGTGACTTAACATAAATAAAGGTCACCCTATGAACGTTATGAAGAATATGAGATTTATAAACAACACAAAAGCAATCCAGAAAAAATCTTAAATGAAAAATAGCATTTTGCGTCCAATTGCCTTTATGATTTGATATATTTCCAACAACAAAGAATGAAAGAGATATAAGAAAACCTAGTAGTGCACAAGTTACAATCTGTTAAGAATTGAACAGAACTGCACCTTTACCTTTTCAAATCAGTTTTACAGGAAGTGACACAATGAAATGAGGTACCGGTACCTCTCAAGTATAAAGTTAATTTATTATTGTTTCAACATGTTTTATTTATTTGACGTGTACGACCAATGTACGAAAATATATGTAAAATTAAGTGTTAAGTGTTGTGTATATATGAGTATTTGAGTGTACATAGATAGCTGGTCTGATGATGCTGCCTGTGGCAGTGAAACATGTAGCCACATAAAAGGTAAAGTAAAAATAAAGACTACAGTTGACAGAAAATAAATAATATGTATAAAATATATGTATTTCTAAGGCTATCAACAATGATAATATTAATACTACAATCAACCTTATCAACATAAAATTTATTAAAGGCCACAACACTCTGTCAATGTTTTCAACCATAATTATTATAACACTAGACTAGAATAATAACTAAACAATAGTTACAGACTACAAAACTATTTACTACTATTGGAAATAAATACAAAAAGCATTGTAGGAGAGAAAGAATCAAATGCTAACTCAAAACAGGCTACCGAATGAATTATCTCGTGTCTTGTGCAAGCGTCGGGCGTCGGTTTGATTACTTACGCCACAGTGGCCGTCTGTGTAGTGGCAAAAGCGGCAGCAACACGGCACTGGTTGCGTTACAGTAATCTTTATGGGATCACTAAAAATATTGATCGAACGATTTTTATAGTTCGATCGAAACTACGTGTGTGCATTGAGCGTAACTGATCAAGGTCTGGATTCACTTCAGTTTGGGCTTGGAGAGACTATAGTAACATGTTTCACTGCATAGTTGTAATTTACTGCCCTTAGTTTACCCCCCCCCCCCCTTCATACTACTACACTTCATATAATCTTCGATAGTTTATTGGGAATACAATCAATACTCTGGGAATACTGATCCACATAAATGGGAAAATAAACGACGAATTACATATACCTAAAATTGAGTCTTTAGGTCCCTTACCTGAGAACCGTGTCATACGATACAGAAACTCCTTTTGTCATCATTCTTCGATAGAGATCCCAACATTCTTTTTCTTTTGGTGTTTTGAAATCGGGTTCTGGTGCTGTTACATTTTCACTTTGTTCTTCTTTAGTTTCTCTAGTCGTATCTTCGGTTTTATCAGCATCTGATGTTATACGAGTATTATCCACAGTTTGCTGCAGTTTATGCTCAGTCGGTAAATGTATTTCCACAGAAATTTCCTGTTTCTCCTGATTGGCTGACTCCTGAGACTCGTCTTCCTTATTTGCGTCGTGGCTACAGAACAGACAGGTTAGTTAAATACATTTTAGTTCGAAAAATGTGTAAAAACAATAACTATTAAAAATTAGAAACAGCTAGACTACTTCCTTCATTTTTATTGAATACCAAAAAAATTTCAAACAATGTTAATTGATATCTAGAATCTTATACAATGCATTTGTTTATTGATTAATTACAGTTTCCTGTAGATATTCAATTAAATTGCTACTTTATTAATTTATAGGTGTGTCACAAATCCCGCAGTAGATATTATTCTTTGTTTACCACGAAGCTAAATGTATTTGTATCACTCACTTCTACATAGTAGATTTCATTGTTAACCTAGGAACAAAGTTGGTTTGTATTGCATTGATTCCTGTTCAGGTTTGGTTCTGACTTTTCGATACCTCTAATTATTGTTAATCAAATGGAACTATTATCTCAGCAACACAAGGTGTGGTTCTCATAGCAGTCACCTGGTACTGGCCCGTCACATCTCATGTTTCAGACACATTTGTAGAAATCATTATTTTGAAGTAGTGTCGTGTCTAAACTAGATGGAAGATGTTCTGTTTGGAATACCCAGTCAGTACAAATGTTGAAGTATTGTGGTAAACAGAAATGAAATATGACATTACAGTAAAAAATAGATCAGCAATAGAACGTAGTCACACGAAAGTGTCTTTACTGTTTTTCACGGATTCTATTTTCGTTGTTAAAATACATATCGTGTTTTAGTTCCGTAAAGCATATTTAAAGTATAGTGATGACACAATATATTGCATCAGTTTTAGATGTCTAGGCGAAATAATTTTTATTTTCACTTATAGTCGAAAGATTTAAAGGACGTTATCAGTTCTTATAAAACCAAGTGTAAGTCCGTCAGTAACAAAATAATGTAACAGCTGAGTTCACCCATCATCTGTAATACTTACATAGATACTTAGCGTAGATTTTACTTTGGGTTTATGTCACCTTCAATCAATACTATATTGTCTTGTGAAATAAATTTTGTAAATATAAGTTATAGAACTAATGTAGGCTATAATACGTTACCAGATTTGCTTTGAGGTTATAAAATGAATGTAAATGCAGCCTTTTATATACTAAAGTCATATAACTATAGTTATAGATCTATAACTTTAGTTATAGTTTGATTATTGTAGTTCGTGCATCACTGAAGATGGCAACTTTGTCGTTGAAACGCCTTTTTGTTAATAAACGTATTAGTTGTGAGATTATGTGTTCAAGTTGTATTCTATTAACCATCTATTTTATTTTAAAATTGTTTATAAAATAAAGTTTTAGTGTCGATTGTCTTGAATCATACTATATTTTTATTGTTTTCGATTTATTACAAAAACCTTTATATTTTTAAGAAAAAGTAAACATTATTTCCACTAAACAAATATGTTTATAGTTATACAATATTTGCTTTGCCCATTTTCAATTACAAATTAATGTATCTATGCGAATATAATTTTTTTTAGCTTTACGTCAAACTTCTTCTTGGTTATAATCGCTTGAATAATAATAATCGCTCCCCTCAGATGTTTAAATTTTCAGCTAAATTTAATTCCAAAAAATGAGGCCATAAAAATTTATAATTTGAGTTTTCTGTATCCGACCATCACAAATAACCTTCTGAAGGACAACTTTACATCTGAGAAGGGTAACTAGTAGTCATCACTTGCTTTCGCAAAGCATCCTAGACCACACGGTGATTTTGTTATAATTAAATCTATTAGATTATATTAAAGTTAAATTACATTGATTTGCAATTGGAATTCAATTTTAAATAGGCTGCGTGTTGTACAAAGGAAAGAAGTACATTATATCTACCTACATTTCAAGATTTTAATAGTAATTTATTATAATTTCTGTTTTATGTAATATGTAACAACTAATTTTATTTCTTATGTTTTTTGCAATTTTCATCCTCAGGATACATTACACTGAGCAAAAATAATGTTTTAACATCGGAAAGGAAGAGAAATCTGTGCCAGGACTCGAACGTTCGATACTGAAGCAAGTCAATTCGCGATTGGCAGTTGAAACTGCTAAAGACGGACTATTGATTTATCAACCTATTTACCAGTCATTACTCATTGCTTTTAGTTTATAGGTCAAATAAAGAAAGGAAATATTGAGGTTCACAATTTTTGCCTTGTTCCACAACATCGGAATTGTTAGCGGGGCTGATCGTTACTGAATCCATAAAGATATTGACGTATTCGTATACAAGAATACACGAATTATTAGCTTTATAAGGAACTATATTGAATATTTGCTCGGTATAAAACACGTAAATAAATCATAAGATTAATCAATTTTAATACATACAGTAATATATCATTTAATTTAATGTGTTTTGGCAAGTAATAAAACAATGTATTTCTACAAAGGTATGTATTTCTTATTACGATTTAGACTACGTTATCTTAAGCCGCTTTTACACTAGGTAACAAAACGTGCTACATTGTCAAACAACGTAAATGTTAGTAACATAAACGTTACTATGGGCCTAATATTTGCTATAAACAAGAATGTTACTAATATTGTTATTTGTTACGTAGTGTAAACGCGGCTTAAGTAACTTAATTGAAGACAAATACTCACTTGATCGGACCAATGCTTTTAGCTTTTATGATCTTTTTCCTCGCTAGAGGATGCGGAGCTGATAGTGGAGGTGGCACTGGTAGAGACTTATCCTCCGGAGGTAATACGAGTAAAGCAGATCCTCCACCTCGTCGTGAAGGGTAGCTGGCAGTGTAGCTGCGGGAGAGAGATACATTTCCAGACTGTTGAAAACAAACTGAAAAATGCAAGTTGTTCATTATTAATTTGTTGAATTAAATACGAGTAGAGAGCGCGTTACTTGAGTACCAAGATGGAGGCAAGAGTGGTGGGATTAATCTAACCTTAAAATTGTGAACAATTTTGCCACTTCAGCCTGTGGTTGGAGGATGTAATTCGTAATTTGAAAAAATAGAGTGTTGGGGGTAACCTAACCTGAGAGGGAAGATTTGGTGGTTAACCTAAAAGTTCTTAATGGTTTGCTTGATTGGTCACGTGACTCCTCCCTCTAACGATTCCGTAACTTCCGTAGCTTCGTCCGCGTGCTATTCCTACCAGAAGTTTCCAAAAATCGTCAAACCGTTGCGTCCAGCTGGTTTTTAATGTTTTTTCTTCCAGTGTTCTTCGTATCTCCCGAACGGTAGGTCTTACGCCCACTACTTATTAAGGTATAATTAAATACAAAGTTGAATAATAATTCATTTAAACCTGAAATTCATATTGTTATCAATATTTGAGTGGTTAGCGGAACGTACTCCCAAAGCTCATGATCTCAGGTTCAAATCTGACTGAAAACCATCAAAGTTTCTTTACTTGTGAAAAAAATTGATTTCATGCAATTGTAGCCAGTCAGTGCTTTTTTCTTTCATTCACAACACCAAATTCTCCTTATATATGATAAACTTTAATTTGGTAACTTACTAATAATTTATTTGTCTAAAAAAAGTAAATTAAGATGAATACTCAAAAACTTGTCTAAGTTCAATGTTTCAAGTTTGGTTCTATGTCAAAAGCACTTCTTTTCTGTTGGAAACTGCATTTAATTGGAACACAGTTACGACAATGATGGACAAAGGCACGAGAACCAACTCATTATTGAGTGTCATAAGATGGCTGTGAAATACTGTCTGGTACGTTTATGACTATCGCGTGATATTACGTAGCTGTTAGAAATGTGCCTCCTAGATTTAACACAACTACATTGTAGCAGTGACTAAATCATTACAACACGTGGATCAGTAGTCCTACATCAATTTATCCTTCACGTCCAATAATATGAAATAAAAATATGTCAATCCTCTTCAAATTCTTATAAAATAATATAAATGATCTCGGCAGTATGTGAATAATATCTATAAATGAGATGTATAATTAATTATTTGTATATCAGTATATATAAAAGCGAAAGACCTGACTAATTTATTCGTCACTAATTCTCACACTTCCCACAAAGCTAGAAGGTTAACACAGGTGTGCCTTTACGATAAATAAGAAAAACAAATATTTTTTATGGGTGTGGAAAATCGAGATTAATCACTCTTTTACTTTCCTTGAGGCTAGAAAACTGAAAATTGATTCATAAGAGGTATACAGAAATGTGAATACACTCGCATTTAGATTAGTTGTGTCTATAACTTCTATAAGCGAAGTAATCGCTCATTTTATAAGTAAAAATGAGGTTACAATATGGTGGGTGTCCAAACATTTCAAACATAAGAAAAGTATAACTTATTAGTGTTCCGTACCAAGCAAAGAAAACTATCGGCATCATCACGGTACCTGAGAAGTATATCTGTCGCAGTCGTTTTGCTCAGAGACGGTTTAGACTAAAATTTCGCAGTGATATTAAGTTAGTGCCCAACTAAAGTAAGAAAAAGTGTATTCGACATTTAAAGGCTCTTGTGGCTATTTTATATAAAACTATTTTTGTTATGTTTTTTAACGCTTATAAATCGCTACCCCTCTTACGATCTCGTAAAGTAAAGGAAAATTGTTAAACTCTGATTTATATAATATGTTTGCACATATACTATAATTATTTTTTATATGCGATAAACCTGGGTGGTTATCATCGCCTAGCAAATATATATAGACATAAAATATTAAGAAGTATTATATTATGTATATGAAACATCAAAATACCACTGATCAAAATAACATCAGATTCACTTATACGCAATGCCTTTTTTGCCTCATAAGCTTTAAAAAGAAAAATGATTGAAATATGCAAATAGGACCTTAGAAAACTTCAAATTTTTAACTGTAGGATATATTGATTTTGTACTTATCTTATTCAATTCCTTGACCCAGAAAACTAGAGACTTTATCTGTCAAAACCATCAATCCGTATCTACATTGCAAAGAATTGTAGGGCCTATAGGGAATTTCTGTTGTGACCCTACGACATAACATCCCACCTAATATAAAATAATTTCTTCCATACTTAAAAATCACCTTGTTGATTATGAAAAATGTATAACTTATTCTTTAAAAAAATGTATAAGATATGCTACGTTTCACAAACTAATGATTTTCCTAAACAAATTGGGGAAGTCTGTATTTTTAATACGGATAAAGCCTGCGGCATAGTAGCTATTAAGTAAATAATCTAATAACAATAATTATAAGAATTAAAACATTTCCACTGGCTGTTCACCATTGCTGTGTTATACCTCATTTCAAAATTTGGACCTAACTAGAGGAAAACTAATATAAGTAATGATTAAAATTGAAAGTATTTGAATAGGCCTAAATACTTTAAAAAAGCTATAACATAATGTAAGTTTGAAAAAATAATGTAGTTTTCTAATAATACACTTTCTTAATAAACTAATTAATTAGATAAAACTAAATATTTCCTCCAGCTAGAATTATTTTTGCCTCGTTTAGGGTAGAAAGAACAACGTATCATCCATGGGCTGAAAAGTGTCCATAATATATCAAAACTAGTAAACCCCCAAGAAAAATCACAGATATCAGAAATACACAATTAATTTAAAAAACAAACTAAGGTTATATTTACGAACAACATTAAGGCCTACCTAAACATAATCTACACTGGGTTTGTTTAAGTATGATTACAGATTAGGCCTACTGGGTTTATTACAGGTGATGGGTGAAATCAGCTCTTAAACGAATAGGTAGGTCTATTTCTTCTTTAAAATTGTATAAAAAAATATATTTATGATAAAAGGATGTATTTATATAGTTTATAACCTCAAAGCAAATATTATAACGTATATTATAGCATTCATTAGTTCTATAACTCATTAAACAAATAAAAAAGCACTGTGGCGACAAAATCACACAGATTTAAATAAAAACCCGAACCACAAAACAAGGAACAAAAACAATAACTAAACAACTAAATTGTAAGTTATGTTTACTACGTTACCCTTATGTACATTTCGATGACATGGTCATCATCCTCAGAGGGTAGAGTAGTGTTAAAACCCTCTGAGGATGATGACCATGTCATCGAAATGTACATAAGGGTAACGTAGTAAACATAACTTACAATTTAGTTGTTTAGTTATTGTTTTTGTTCCTTGTTTTGTGGTTCGGGTTTTTATTTAAATCTGTGTCTATAACTCATGTTTAAAAAAATCAACTTCGCAAGAAATTATAACGATTGAAGTTGTAAACATAACCCCAAACTATAATCTACACTGGGTTTACAGATGTACAGTACGATTTTTTTAACCGTGCCCTCGGCCAAATTGTACTAACCTGAATGATAACATTAGAAATCGCTCTGTCTACTCCACGAAAACTAAGCCTAGCGGTGTGAAACGGGAAAACCGAGCTTCAATAACACGGACATTTAATACACTTAGAAGCGATGTAAAATTATGAAACTTTCACGGATACGCAGATAAGAACCATCCGATTCGTATGATGTAAAATAAAATCCATTACAAAACCTATTTCATATTTTAAAAATCAATATTACAACAATGTACTTTAATAATGACATAAAATTTTCACACTGCTGAAAAGTTTTTTGTTTGTTGGTCAGAGAGAAAGTGTTCGCGAGAAAGTTTTAGATAAAGGTCCAAATTAAATATTTTATTTGAAACATTTTTTCGTTTGACTTACGGTTTGCTTGGTACGGATGTCTGGAGTTAGATTCCGGGGAAAACTTCCTGCCTGGGGGGAAGTAGGCCTACTTGGTGTCTGGCATTTACCTTAACCACACCACAGTATTATTCGAACAAGAGACGACTCATTCAAGTAGTTTTTATTTCAATAATTTTATTCGAATAATTATTCAATCAGTTTTGTTTCATCGAAGTTTGTGGAACTGCCTTTACAATCCCTCCCCGCTACACCGCTAGCCCACCGTGCGCTAGCCGAGCCGAGGGCACGGTTAAAAAAATCGTACTGTACAGATGTAAAGATATGTTCGTACAGTCGCTTTTATGGGAGTTGATTATTTACTTTACTTTGACGCCAGCTACATCATAGGTTAGTAAAACACCTGTTAAAATAACAATGCATCAATGTGTCTCTGTATTCTTGGCATAACCTCAATTGTTTTTTGTAAATATGAATATCCATGTGTTTTATTTCAAATTTCTTCCATAGTAAAGTTCAAATTATTTACTAAAACTGTAGCTGGAGGAAAAACCTTTCTGCGATCGTGCGGTAACATTTTCCTTTCGGGCGACAAAGTTATACTTTCCTTAAGGGATTAAGATACAAATAGCTATTTACACTATTGCACGTTAGTCTAGAACACATATTCCAGTAGGCCTAGTCAGTTACAATGATACAATGATTTTACAATATCATAAAAAGTGGTCTTTACGAAAATATGCTATTTTAATGTAATATTAATATCTTAATTTTAAAGTTTTATTGTAGGTCTCTTAGTTCCAAAATTGAAAGCGGATAATTTCCTTTGTGATTTCTATAGTTTACTATGGTTAATTAATTATGGTTAACTTGTTCTTTAAGGATAGAATCATCGTTGTTATTAACAAAATTCCCTACTGCAAAAAATCCCTTTTCAGCCACAGGTAGATTTTGAAGTTCCCATTTACTCCCATAAACTAGGAATAAAATAAAATCGATTCACTCCTTGAGATAAGAGTTCCAATTATACAACCAAGTTTAAGATAATATTTAGAAGGTTTAATTTGAACGAATTTTATACCTTGCATACTAATGGAATTCCTTAGTGGGAATTTTCACTAAGGGAAACACACTATTCTCCCCATCCTTTGAGCTTATGGTTGGTTTTATAGACGGTATGAACTTTAAACGGATGAAATACTATTAATATTAAAAATGTCATATGATTTTAAATTTTTTCAAAAAAAATCCTCATTTCTATCCAATTTGTCCGCAGATTACTCATAAAAAAATAATATACTCGTAGGTAGATAATAATAGATAATACATATAAACTTTTGAATTTACAAGGGTTTTGGGTACTAGTGGTTACGAAATGAAAAGCTAGATACAGTAATTATTTTCCATAGCAACCATGGTATTTCTTTGAAAACTACTTAAACATTAATTAAGGAAGCAACAGTGTTATTTCTCATCTTCGAATTAACATCCTACATAATTAAACTTTAGTTAAACCGTCTTACTTAACTTTTGGATTAGTTAAAGTTGTGGTATCAACTAGGTTAAATATTTCAAAGTTCTGCGTCTGCGTGTTTAAGTTGTGTGCGTGCATGTAATAGCGTGGAGCGTCAAGAAGTTAATTAGCCTTTGCTGATACCGGTCGTGATTTTGTACCTTTACTTCCTTTTCAAACTTTGTCCCTAACTTTAAAGTGTTTTAAGAACTTCCGCTATCGCATTCTTTCATGCAATCACTTCAAATTACTTTTGGTTCCTACCTGTCAAGTAAATCTTTGTTACAATGTAGTTTACACATTTATAAAAGTTGACCTACTTTTTTCTTCAACTTTTCCTGTCAGTTGTTTATTTTTATTTCAACTAAAAGTCCATGTGGTAAATCTACTAGGGCTTTCGTGGTAGACAAAAGGTAGGCTTACGTGGTGCAGAAAAAATATTAACTATTCCAGTTCAGATAGCCTAGCAATTCATTTAGATCGGCTTGATGTACAACTATGTATTCAAAATTGCTCTAAAAGAACGTAATGGGAGTTTTAAGTTACTTAGAAACCTCCAGGCGGGGAGTCGACAAAAATTCAACGTATGAATCGTTTAGCTAAGTTTTGGTTTACTGGCTTATCTTGAAGAAATAAAAGTTTAGTGAACTAAATGTCGGTGTTGTTTAAAAACGTTTCGTCTATAATAAATGTCAAAAGTTCGTTGACGGTTTTCAGAAGTGTTTTAGTATGACAGTTTTCTTATTTGACTTGTGTTTTTAGAAACTTATTATCGAAAGAATGTTTACTCATACTACTAAAACAACTGCAATTTTGCAAAGGTTCCAGCTTTCCTTTATTTAGTTAAATTAATAGATTCAAATTGGCATTTCTACATTTCTGTAGAATGTGAAATTAAAATTCTCTGTTTTGATTGGATCCATACAAAAACTAAGACTCTTAATTTTGATCAAATATGTTTTTAATCGCCACAAAAGTAAATTAAGAATGACCCACATTTGAAATGTTGATGTTTCTCGTGCAGTAGCTAGAAAGGTAGCAATAGTTATTGCGTTAAAGTCACTATAAACACTTCAACATGTAAGGCAGAGCTGTACACTTTCGTAATATTAAAGAAAACTTTCAGGAAAACAGTTTCTATTTTTTATTTTAGTGTGTAAAAGTTAAGGTCAGTAGGTACTAGAAATAACATCAGCCGTGATCTACATTACATTGAACTATAATTAATAGTATTATCGAATATATTGAGTATCATACTAGTATTTGAAAATGTCAACAACTTACCAGTTTTAGGAGTTTTTCGAAGACAGAATATTCCAGCAGTTTTGAATGTTCCGGTATCGGAAGCAGAATTTGTTTTAGCAATGGCAGTATTAATTTGGTCTTCTTTAACTTCCGACACGCGAGGAGTATCGCTTGGCAGTTGTAAAACAGGATCGCAGTGTTCATCTTCAATGTCGCTTTCATTAGGACTGAGAAGGGACACCATTGTGACTATATCCATACTTTTGTCCGAACTGCATCTTGCCGATCCTCTTTTATTTTTAGGCTTATCTTCGCCTGTCATTTCTTCGTCAGTAGAGTTGTCATCACGTCCACGACCTCCTTTACGCCTTGCACTTTTCAATTTCCTTCTTGCAGGAGCTGATGTAATCATTCTCTCGCGATTGTTCCTTGAAATAAAACCTTCCTCGAGGTCGTACTCTGTTTCTTCAGAAGTTAACTCTGCCGAAGGATCAATGCTAACCTCAAGATCTATCTGCTTCTGACCTGAAATAACTTTTGGCGTAATTCGACTCTTTGCCGGAGCAGACATCATTCTAGTTAAAGGGTGGGCTGACCTTCGAGCTGAAAGTGGTTTATTTCTAGCTGATCCGGGTACAGGTGTTGCAGGAGGAGTTGAAGGTACTGACAAACTTCCAGAAATAGCTTTACTGCTATTTCTGAAATTTACTCTGCGCACACTAGCAGGTATTGATGACTTATTTTGAAGAGATTGGTCTAATGCGTTAGTTGCTTCTGTTGTTTCATTACTCGAAATTTCTTCACGATTGCAGTAGTCTACTTGTTCGTACGTGTTGATATCAGTTTGGTCAAGTATAGATGTAGTTGGGCTATCTCTATTGCTATTTATTTCACAGGTATTACAATCAATATAGTCCGTATCATCATTATTGTCTTGAGGCGTAATAGATATTTTTATTTCTGATACATGTTTTACGGGAATAATTTTATTTTCCAGGTGAAAATTAACTTGCCTTTCAATTCCAGAAAAATTTAAGTCCTTTTCTACAAATATATTAGTAATTCCTGCGTCTAACTCGCTATTCAATAAACTTGTTTCGTTAAATATATCCCCGAGTTTACTGTCAAATGACGAGGTTGTTGATAGCAAACGATTTGAGGTTTTGTTTGTATCTAAAATCTGATTTTGTGTATGATGTCTGGTAAACGATGTCACTGGGCGCGTTAATTGACCTGCAGTCTGTAATGAAGGACTCGAATAGGTAATATCGATATCATGTTTTACTGATGAAGGCACTGGGCTACAAGTTACTGAAGACGCACTATCCCTTGACGATGCTAAAATATCTTCATCGTTTACTCCATGGTCTAGGTTATTATGAGCAAGGAATATGTCCAAATTTGGTCTTGTTTCTTGCCTTTCTCTCCAAGCATTGCGCAATCGTTCTGCTAGTTGCTCTCTTGAATAAAGTATCGTGTCATTCTGACTTGAGAGTAAATGACTTCTTGTAGGCTTTGCAGTTATCGGTCTTGGTTGACCTTTACATCTCTGAGCAACTACTTCTACACCAACCGAGCAGTCTGCGTCTTGAGATGCCTGCCGACGTTCGCTCCATGCTATTTTCACTGGTCGAGGTCTAACAATGGAAGGCTTCGCCGATGGTTTTCGTTCTTGGGTTACTGTGGTTCCGGGACTCGTTATTGAGTTAGCCAAAACAGTTAAGCTTGTGTCACTCTGAGTGTCCCACTTAAATCCGCGACCGTGCACTTGTGGTCTGCCCGAGTCCTCTGACACTTGTTTTTTAAGAGGTCGTCTTGAGGACTGTTGTAAGGACAACTGGCGGATGGGACCCCCAGCCCGACGTTTGCCAGACATAGTGCATCTACAACAAAAGGAAAATAGAATTACAAGTTGGTGCCATCCCTTCTTAAAACCAATCAATAGCTTTCTTTAACACAACTGAGCGTAGACACTCAATAAAAGAATCTAGTCTAGCACGAACCTGAACAATAAATCAGCCATGACCTTTAAACTACTCTATTTTACAAGCATACTTCAAACTATAAGTACAAACGTCTTTTAAATCAAGGTGATAAATTACTAAACTCTAAAACATCAAAAGAAATAAATTGACGTCGTTTATTAAAGGAATTATTTATTACACTGCCCTTCGTCACATCCATTAAAACTCACACACAATATTTGAATGGATTCATTTATTTAAATACACTGTATCTACCAAATTAATTTTTAGTATAAAAGGTCTTGGAAAAATAATATTTACAATATATATTCATAGTTTTTGTTTTATAAAATTAATCACTTAATGACAGTGTATTTATTAAACAATGATTTAAACTAGGAATTATTACTTTAATAGTAAGCACCCGTGAAAAATCTCGGGCCGACTAATAGGTACACATCAGAAAAACATAGTTTGAAAAAGTACTATAGTAGTAGCAAAGCGGGAGCACCGATGGAGGCCGGGTCAAGTCCCCTTGCACGCATGGTGGTCCATCGGTACTCCCGCTTTGCTATTACTATACAGTAGTAAAAAAAAATTTAGTGCTTAAGACCACACGGGAGAAGTGTAAACTTCTATGGCGATATTCTGATGAATATAAAATATATTACGGAAATTATTTTTTGCTATTTTAAGCTGGAAATCTGAATCAACTGTTTATCAGTCATTGTATTCAAATGGTTGCTAATTTAATGAATGTAAGTACATTCAAGAAACATGACTGTGTTGGTTCATCAACATAACCTAAAATTATTAAAGATTATACATTCGAATCAACTGTTTTATCTGCTATTTTATTTTATTTTAAAATTATTTTGTGTGTTTAATTTTATGTATTTCTGATGCATTATTATATAAACATATAAGCATCCTGCACTTCTTCATCATTTAAATTTTAACTGTGTCAAAAATGTCATACTCCTCCGTCCACGTAATTTTCGTAAAAAGGAGGACAAAGTTTTTGCTTCACGGATTAATATATATAGACACTCTGCTATATACAAATGTGTACTATATATAGTAGAGCGTGACGGAATAGAGCGTTTCAGAAAATCCCTGACGGTAAAATCCGATTCACTGTCAGCAAACATTTTTTGGACACGGTGCGCCTATAGAAGTTTACACTTCAATAATACATCAGAAATACATCATATTAAAACTATAAACACACAAAATAATTTTAGGTTAGGTCTAGACTGACGAACCAACACATGTTTCTTGGATGTATTTACATTCATTACCATAGCAACCAATTGAATAAAATGACAGATAAACAGTTGATTCAGATTTCCAGCTTAATAACACAATACAATTTTTATTTTAGCCTAGACTGAACTAGCCTAACAATTGTTTTTTTTTTTTGTATATTCATTATCATAGCAACAAATTTACAACCAATTTATTTTTTAGGTTAGGTTTACAAATATTATCAAACAAATAAAACCAATGCCAAAACCAAGGCTTGCGTTAAGGTAATAACTTTATAAAGAAGTTTCCCTAGCTGTTTGTTTATGTAGACATTATTTTATAAATTATTATAAATAATGTCTGAAATGGACATTGTGCTTCCTCACAATTATTTTCGTAACAAAGTTTTTGCTTCACGTATTAATATATAGATTCTCTGCAATATACACATGTGTACTATATATATAGTAGAGCGTGACGGAATAGAGCGTTTCAGAAAATACGTGACGGTAAAATCCAATTCACCGCCATCAAACATTTTTGGACGCGAAGCGCCTATAGAAGTTTCCACTTCATAACCACAAATTTTATTTAGGCCTACCTAACTATGCTGTGGGGATTATAACTCGATAAATGTTTACAATTATATGGATTATTTTAGTGTAATACCTTTTATTAATAACAAAATATTAAATTTAATATACCAACGCTCGTTGAAAATTGTGCAGGTATTTTAAAACTGTTACATAAATAATGTAGGTTGTATGATCTGTTTTGAGGTTAGAAGTTAACGATCCTTTTTGTTAACTTCGTTTTTCAGAAGAAATTACTTAGGCATACAAATAACAAACTTTATCTAACCGGGTCTATGTCTTTAGGGATTTTAAAAATGGTAAATATACAGAGCCAACATTTAATTTTAAAAGTTAGTCCTATTTCAATCCAACAATATAAAATACAATTATTTAGGCAAAACTATGTTATTATTCACTTTAAAATTCACTCAAGTTTTCATCATCATTAGGCTTATATTGGTAAATTAACATATATGTTATCCTTTATGATTCTAATTAAAATAGCAATAATTCAGACCAATAGTCCATGATAAACCTGTTCATACATGCCAGGAAGCAGACATAATAGAACGGATCAGATGTACCAATGTACATTATTTATTCCTAGCTATAATAACAATACAAAACGTGACCTAAAAGTTGTAAACATAACCTTAAATATTTCACATAGTAGATATTGAAGTATTACAGCATTACAGCTGATGGGTGAAATCAGATCTTAGGCTATATGTTAACAAATTAATGAATCAAACAATACAACTTTGTGCATGCGATATTCTATATTATAAGTCACGCACTGACGTACGTATGTACACTCGCTTTTATGATGATAACAACATAACATATCTAAATATACGCCTTGAAAAATTTCTTTAACTATTATTGCATGTTTGGTTGGCGAAAGTAAGTTGAAAACTGGAATTAATTTAGCAGAAGAACAGTAAATGTAATTATCCTGGTGACGTTTGGTAGAACATATATGATAATATATGTTTTTAAATTTTACTAAATATACCTTGAATTTAAAACAATACATTACTACAATATCCTTCTAAAGACGATTACAAATTTGAACTATAGTTTTCATATTACAAAATGAATATTGCAAATAAAGTTAATAACATGATAAAACTTTACATGGCATGTGGACAAAAGACGACGTCTAAGACTGGAGTTAAGGAAATTGGCTATTTCCTCTTAACTTGATAATCCTTCAACTTGTTACTTCCGTGTCCAATTAACTATAGCAACCTCGCGCCCTTCAGACGGACAGATAGAAGCCTACGATATCAAACTGCCAAATTGAACATCAACTACGTTTTTATTCTTATAAGCTTGAACTAATTTAACAGAAAAATTGCTTCCACTTGAAATATTCTGTCTATTTAAATCAATTTAACAGAACACAGGCACTCTCACTCAAACGTTTAGATCAACAAAATAATCATAGTTCTTATCAAAATCATCTTTAGCTTTGTAAATTAAGTTTGTAAACTAAAAGCTTGCCAATGAAACTCCCTAGTATTTTTATATCACTTTTTCTCTGAATTCAATATTATTAAAGACAAGAAAATGTAGTAATAACATAATATACAAGTGTACAACACTATCTACGTCAACGAAATCTTAAACAAGGTCTACCAAAGCCATGTTGTCCAAACGGTTCTGGTTTGATATAATTAATTATGAAGTTTAGACAAAATGCCAATTACATTTTGTAGTATTAGTATTATAACTTATAAGGCAAACAATCTTAATAGTTATCAATTAATAAATTTAAATAGTTTTTAGTGCTCATAAAAACTAGAATAGTAACAAAATAATATATAACACAAAAATTACATATAAATGTACACAAACCTAAATGAAATAATAAATTAGGTATACACATTTATTAAAAAATAGGTTATAAACATAAAGTTTAAAGTTTAGTTGTGAGATTTTGTGTTGAAGTTTTATTTCATCAAGTTGTATTCTCACAAGTCAAGCTTATCGTATAAAGTTCACTAACAAAAATTAACCAAAAAATTTTACTTAACATGTATTTGTCAGAAAGTTTTGTTACTTGTTTGTTGCACTGCCCAACATTTAACATATGTGACTTGTGTATTGATATTTATATGTTGTGTTTATTTTTGCATTATTGTGTTTGATTCGGGACACCGAAGGGCGTCAAAATCTTCTCAACTGCTTCTGCTTAACTGCACGGGAGTATAAGGTGATTTGTTTTTATAAATACATTTCATTATATATATATATATATATATATATATATATATATATATATATATATACATAACCAGGGTTTAAGAAGAGTATTAAAAAAACATATTGTAAAAAAATGACAATCCCAATAAGTTTCAATACTTTTATTTGGTACTAAAATAATAAAACAAAACTCGAGTTTATGTGTTGGTTAAGCATCGATGTAGTTATACAATTGTTCTTTAGAAGACAAACTTATAATAATGGATACTTCTTTAAAAGAACATAATTTTAACTCATCAGTACTTACTATTTGCTTCTTTTGGGAATCCCGTAGTTTTTATTATCCACGGAAGTGAAAGTTTCAGAGGAGGCACACTAACAACAAATGTGAAGGTTTATATCTTTTGAAAGAGACAAAAGAAAATAATGTTACACTACATTTTGATGGCATTGCAAATGCCTTCATGCGATGATATCCACTACGGATTTCTCCTTAAAACCCAAAAAATACAATTTATATAAGCGATACAAACACGTTAAGTATAATTCACTTGAATTAATAAATCGTATAACAAATTGAACGTACTGTATAATTTAGAGAACGGTTAATACAAAAATGTCCACTCCCCCTCAATTTCACCGTTCCGGTTTAGCAAAACTATACATCTGTTGGAAGCAAATTTTACTGCGTAGTGTCGTTTGGTTGTGACGGATTCCTCCGTAATTCAATTCAAACATCTGATTTCGATTAAAAAACCTAACATCATTTTAGGTTATTCCTGTATTTAACCAAAACACGTTTATTGAAAGCCCTTACATGTGTTACCATTGCAACCAACTTTAGCAAATTCAGAACCATGTAATTATTCTTCTCAACTAACAGCTTTTTATTTTATTTTTTTATTATACGAATTTTTGAAGAAAATAAGAGCTCGACCCAACTTGGTTCGTCGGAGGAGGGTAAACTTAGTTTCTATCCGTTTCAGACCATTAATTTGGAGACGATACCGAAAATTCATTAATTTATGTTTTATTCCCGGATTGATAAGTGGTAGTAAATATGCTTCAAAATTGATGATTTTTTGGTGAAAGGGTCCTAGTAGGATTCTTTAGATACAGTTTTTTTTCCGATCCGATTCAAAATGGCTGAGTTATACCGATTAATCGTTTTTGGGTAGAGATTTAAGGTTAAGTAAGTATATGTGTTTTCCCCAACCCCACCTTGATAAAATGGTAGTATATATGATTCAAAATAGCTGAACTTTTATTGGAAGGGTCCTTGTAGGATTTCCCAGACACTGATTTTTTTATTTTTCGATTTGACACATAATGGCGGCCTATTTGATTCAAACCAAAATGGCAAAGTTAGAGCGAGGAAATTGCATTATTTCTGCCACTCATAAGCCCAAGTTTTGGGCTATAAAATTCGAATGGTAATTAAATTTACTACAATCCTGATGTACAAAGGTAATTTAGGTACAGTCCCCGGAACAAGGAACAAAATTGATATTAAACTCCCGATAAATGATTTCTTCATTATAAATGTAAGGTTTTTGCGCAATTTCTCCCACTCATAAGCCTATGTGCAATTTTTAGCTATATTATTCGAAAGCTAATTAAATTTACTACAATCCTTGTAAAGGTATTTCAGGTACAGTCCCCGGAACAAGGAGCAAAATTGATATGAAGCTCCCGATAAATGATTTATTCTTTATCCATGTAAGGTTCTTGCGCAATTTCTCCCACTCATTGTGTGAAATTGTTGAGCTATATCATTCGAAAGCTAATTAAATTTACTATAATCCTGTGCAAAGTTATTTCAGGTACAATCCCCGTAACAAGGAACAAAATTGATATGAAGCTCCCGATAAATGATTTATTAATTATCCATGTAAGGTTTTTGCGCAATTTATCCCACTCATAAGCCTGTGTGCAAGTTTTGAGCTATATCATTCGAAAGCTAATTAAATTTACTACAATCCTGTGCAAAGGTAATTCAGGTACAGTTCCCGGAACAAGGAACAAAATTGTTATGAAGCGATAAATGATTTTTTTCATTATAAATGTAAGGTTTTTGCGCAATTTATTCCACTCATTAGCCTGTGTGCAATTTTTGAGATGTATCATTCAAAAGCTAATTAAATTTACTACAATCCTGTGCAAAGGTAATTCAGGTATAGTCCCCGGAACAAGGATCAAAATTGACATGAAGCTCCCGATAAATGATTTTTTATTATAAATTTAAGGTTTTTGCGCAATTTTGAACAATTATAAGCCCGAGTGCAGTTTTTGAGCTATATCATTCGAAAGCTAATTAAGTGTACTACAATCCCGTGAAAAGATGTTTCAGGTACAGTCCCCGGAACAAGGAACAAAATTGATAGAAATATACCGATAAATGTTTTTTTCATTATTAATGTAAGGTAATTACGCAATTTATATCACTCATAACGAGTGCAATTTGTGGGCTACATCATTCGAAAGGTAATTAAATTTACTATAACCCTCAAAACTCACAGGAAACTCCCATTATTTAATACTAGTTATTTCCTGATAAGAAAATTCGGCTATATTAATGCGGCAGTACTGCTTACGGGTTTTTTTTTATATAGTAGACTATAACTAGTGGTTCTGCCCCTGGAGCTTCGTGTCGCGACCCCACCTCAGCCTACTTGGAAAACTCGCTGAAAGCTTTCGCTAATCTTTGGCTCGTTTGTACCTGGGTGATCGAGCATCGCTCAGTATATTTAACATCTAGATTGTATCTATAATGTATCTATTCGAATACTTAGTAAAAAGAAGTTGTATCAATTATCCTTCTGAGTGATTTGAAAGGTGGTATAAAAAGAAGTTCAGAGTTTAAATTTTATGCACGTTTTTCTCTTATACTGGCGTTTGTTCCTGATAAAATGGCCCTGCCACAACACTCATCTGGGTTTTTGACAATATCAGAAGGATATAAATAAATTCTATTAACTCAGACAACGTATTTGCAAAAGTGATGCCATTGAGCGGTATACATTTTTTCCCATTCACTTCCAAATGTTTGATGGATCCATTTCCCTCAGACAGTATACATTTTGAAAAAGAAATGCCACTTTTAGAACTACAACAATAACTTTATCCATCCATAAGGAGTAACAGTTCTGTTAAATTATATAAATCAACTGTTTTATTTGGCAGCAGATTCAAACTCATTAAACATAATCTCCGTAAGATTAACATAGGAAATGTTAAGGCTTCTTTACCGGAGCTCCTTCTCGGGTGAATAACGGCTAAACGGATGATCGGATCTTAAACCTGACGGAAAATCGTTAGTTAGAAATTTAATTTTCTACAACTTTTGTATTTAACATTGCCCAAAAGGTGCTTCCAAAATAAAAAAAATGTTAACTTCTGGCAATATTTCTGAAAGTTTCTCGTCGAGAGCTTCAATTCAAGTATGAGGTTGAGGGGGGTCCGATTACGGGAAGTGCCACATAGTTCATGTCAATGAATCAGTGAACTCGAGCTTTATATAAGTAGATTATGTACATTAGGTAAAAGCAAATATAAAACAAAATCAACCAAATTGCTTACTGTATTATAGGTCAAGCATATTGTATTGTTTCCTTTAGTTTGCAATATCAAAATTTGTTTGAAATGTTGATTTTTAATTATTTAAATTTTAATGGTGAAATTACAATGCATATTTCATAATTCAAGTGATTTGGGATGGTGCGTCTCTATCTCGATTTCTGCCTTACATTATGTATAGGTCAACGCTGCATCCGCCACCCTACTTACATCCAAGTGCCTCTGACCCTAATCAATCGTAATTTCCGCGAAAATATCAGAGTATACAATAATCTGTTTACATTGGCTTCACCATGAGTCACCAAATGAGTTGTCGAATGAAACGAGCCCCTAGTTATTATATATTTGTACGTGGTCACTTCAATTGCATTCCTAAATGTTTGGAAACAGAAACATTTAAAAATAGTATTACAAATTATTTCTTTAAAATAGTTTAAAATAGTTTTAAAAAATCAAAGTACTACGAAATTTATTTTTTGATTCGTTATCGCCTACTTTACGTATATAATATTTCAAAAACGAAACAATTTTTCAAACCATAATGATATGATTATTATTTGCTGCTATGAGCAGCCGCTGCATCCTATTTATAAAACATTAGATTTGTAACTTGGTACAAAAACGAAAGTAAACGATTTGTCTAGTATTTCAACAATAAAATGGATTATAAAATGTAGGGGGGGAATTATTATACTTAAACTATAAGACCATGGGAAGAGGGAGGTAATGTCAATTGGTCTTTATGCAATTTAACGAAGAGGACGTTTCCATTCGTTGTTCGCTGTCCTATAATTCGAAGACCTTGTTTCGGAAATTTTTTATTGCCCAGGGATAAATTTGGGCAGTATCTCAATGGAAGGGATTGGGCCCGCTTTGCGAAATATGTCCAACAAACTTGGCAGTGTAGGTGGGGATTATTACAAGAATTTAATTACTAATCTAATAATATAAATGGGGAAATTTATTAATTAAGTTATTTGTATAATAAATTAATATAATATATATTTTAGTTCTCCAAGTGTCTGTAGTATTGCTGTATGTATGCATTTAAATACTCGTATTATGTCTGATTGTATTAGTGTATATGTATAAAACATGTATAGTTTGTTTCTTTGTATATAATATATACATAGTTTATCAAAATTGTAAAAAAGTATAATATAGTTCATACATTTAAAAATAGTCAAAGAACATTGCCTATCATTGTAATTATACACAAAATATAAACGTAAGGACTTAACTCATATAATAATGTAAAGGATATGTGTGCTAAAAATCTATATAATAAAGAACTGTAATTATTATTAATGATGTAATTATGCGTGATGAGGAACATGGTTTAGCGTGCCAGCCTCAACAAGTTACATTATACAACATGACTCAGGGTGAACGGTAATTACACATAGGTCGCGTGTAACCTACCCGTGTATAACACCTGTGTAAACTCACCTTTATTTGTAGGTTCGTCCATTATGTAGAGTACTACTGTATGGTGACGCCAATGTACTTTGCACGATAACCCCATCATTTAGAAAACAAATTTCTTGTGATAAAGTAAAGGGTGAGATTTTCGCCACCAGTCGACTAGAGGTTAAGTCAGAATATACAGAGTTGATTTGTGTCTTCAATCTAAACCTAATTTTATTTTAAAAATTAACTGTTTTAACGTTTTTAGAATAGTAGGCTATAAGATCCGGTACTAACATTGTAACACATTTCGAGGTTATTTTCAGAGAACCCATTAAACATACTTTTCATCTATGAGTATTCACGTATTAAAAATGCAGAAATGAATGCATGATTCACTGGTAAAAAGAGTTGATTAAGTTCTAAACATGTTACACTAATTATTAATAAGGGGCAGTTCATACAGGACATACGTATGAAGAGGTTGGTACCATGTGGAGTGCAGCATTCTTGGAGTGATCTGGTTAGTGGCAGCGGTAATCAGTTTCATTTCTCGTTTTTAGGGAATTTCCATGGGAAAGATGAGGGAGTGGTCAACAAGCACCAATCACAAATGGTCCCAAGAATACGTTTTGGGGTGCCATTAAAAATGTTACATATATGAATAAAATTCTAACGACAGCATTTTGCGTCCAATTTGGTCCAAATATGATAAACAAGTTACATGGTTTTCTAAGTAGCTCGGACGAGTTCGTTACCCAAAATAATTCAAAAACCGAAAGAATTTTTCGGACAGTGACAGGAAAGAAAAGGCAGTGACAATATTTTGAGATGTTTCGTACTAAAATGAAACTTTTTGGAGTTTTATCTGAAGAAATAAGTATTGGTGGCTACACTGCACATTATGGTTTTTTTACACGACCTTATAGCCCGTCATGTTTCCAATCAAAACATAAAATAAAAGTACCCGGTTCAAATCCACACGGGGGCAGATTCTGTTCCGAAGCCGACGATTGGGATGCAAACTCACGAAGCGATTTGGTCCGATGCGAGCGAAGCAAAGTAGATCATTATCCGAAGCCGCAAGGTCGAGGTGCAAACTCGCAAAGCCGGGGCTGGGGCTGAGGTGCAAACAAATTTTACAAATAATTTCGTACACGCAGACAGCTATTCAACGCTTTCGTGATTAGACCAATTTCCCATATAGTTGGTTGAAACCCTAAAACATATAAACTTAATTTTGGATATTCACTCAAGTCAGCGGTTCAGCTGCGCGATGGAATTATTTTTAACACAATTAACTCCACAGATGGTAGTGTTTACTCTTTACCGTATTGTATCGGTTGTAGAGTTGTGGAAATAAACAATCTTGAAGAATGTTGTGCAAATAATAACACGCTGTATACCCTTTCACTACTTACTCCTCTATTATTAACTTTTAAATTCGTAGGTAACGACACAGTTAAAATATATTCTACACAGATGTAAATATCTAGAATAAGACAACTTCGCGTGTCTCTGTGCCTGGTAACAGTGGTTTCTCTCATTCTGTTTATATTTATTTTTTAGTTTTCCTGACATCTCAATTACAATATTCTAGTTCTGGGTTCATATTTATAATTTTTGGTTAATCAACATAGGCATTTTCAGGTCGAACGGCTACTCCACAACAGTGGCGCACCAACGTAAGCATGAACGGCACCTGCCCCCCCCCCCCCCCGAAGGACTTAAAGTAATGTGGATTTTATTTTAAATTAATCGATCGTTGAATATGTATTTAATATTAAATTAAAAACAACATTTATGATTAAATTGATGTGATCACGAAAAAATAATCGTTCTTTTTTTAAATAAATATTATCCCTACCAAACACAACCATGATTTTCTAACCGTGATGTTTGAGTCCCGACGGTGTGGTTCATGAGTTGACGGTATACGAGCCCTGATAGCGCCGTGTTGATGACGCTGGAAACCGAGCGTTAAATTCCGAAGTTAATATACGGGACGTTGAAATCGCGACGTTAGTAACGCGTCTTCACTTCAAAAATGAACACCATTCAGTTAGGCTGTCTAGATGTATTGCAAATAATAGAAACATATGAGGAATAGTGTATTATGAGGAAGGCTAAACGGTTGGGTACACACCCAGTGCTTTCAAATCGCGTATCAAGTTTCAGCTATACTTACACGAGCCGAGCGGAGTCGAGCCGACCCGGTCCGTCACGGAAATCCGTAGTAGAGGTCAAATCTAAAGGTGCGTACACACTCTCGCGCCGTGCAATATGCGCGGTGTGCGCGCCGCGCGTTCGCGGCTCGTTGAAAATTTTGATTTTAACGAACCTACAGCGATCCAAAGAAAACCCGCGATCATTCTGACTTTGAGAATCTGCTGCAGAAGGTTAGGTTTCACATTTCTAAACAGGACACTTATTTCCGCACTGCAATTTTACTCAAGACAGGGGTGTAAATAAATTAAACGTACCTTTTTCTATTCGCTATATTGCTTGTAGTAATCATAGGCCTCAAAGATGGGTTTTAATTTAAACAAATGTGAAATAGGCCTGAAGTTAAAATAGCCTTGGTTGTTATAAATAATGTAAATAAAGAATACCTTGAAATAATAAAGAAGTACCGGTAATTGATGATAAATATTTTTAATAAACTAAAGAATTTTAAACTTCACAATCTGCTGGCCATTTATTTATTGGAATTGAATTTAATTTCTGAATTCAGACTCACAAAGCAATCAACAATCAGTGCGCACGAAAAACTACAAACCTCTCCAAAACTACACGTCCAAATCTGATCTGCGAACACACAAAGGGTACGTTGAAAAAACCGACAGGAGATGGATCGTAATGCTCCAACACCCCGTACTAACGACAAAAATTTTAGGGACGGGTAAAGTAATTTTTTTACAGAGGTCTGCCGAAATATCCATATCTGCTGATATTTCACGCCAAGCATCTGCTTTCATATTTTTATTAAAATGAAACTTGTTTTGAGGATCCCAAAGAATGGAGTGGTTTCTGTATGAATCTATTAATTTAATTAAATTTGCTTCAGAGCAATCGATCTTTTTTTAATAACTGAGTACCCGGTATCTTGAATAATAACAATCACATGCGCGCTGAAAACGACAAACCTTTCACGCTCCCGTCCAAATATGATCGGCGAACCATCAAAGTGTTCGCCGAAAAAACCGACAGAAACTGGATCGCTGCAAGCGGCGTGGGCGCCGCGCGTGCGCCCCGTACAAATATGACGAATTCAATGCGCACGAGCGGCGCGCACACCGCGCAGCGCGCAAATGTGTACGCACCTTAACAGACCCGCACTGTTCCGACATGTGTTGGAAGGATGCACGCGCGTGCCACCTCATCATCAGTTAGTCTGGATTTCCTGCTATTACTGTCACAACTACCGTATTGCAAAATCATCGTGGAAGAACAGTGGAAAGAGACCAACGTTCTTTCTGTTTGGGAGCTGTGGCTATATCTACCCGACCCGCGAGCAGAGTCGACCCATTCCGGTATGCTCTCACAGCACGTAAAAAGTTGGCTTCGCGCTGGTTGACTCGGCTCGTATAGATATAGCCACTACACTTTAATACAGAGACAATATCCCTTTAAAAATTCCGCTCCGCTCGGCTCGGCTCCTGTAAGTATAGTCGAAGCTTTAACAAGACAGTTTCACTTAATGTAATTGTTTATTGTTATAATCCTTTGAATTAACTTCATATAGAGGTGGCTGCTATTCGATAGCGTAAATAAATGTTTCAGTGTCAAACATTTTGCCACTTTGAATTACGCAATAATCACTTTGAAATAAACAATAACTACTAGAACCAGGACAAAATCGATACTTCTGACTACTGTGTGACCTCTTTGGTAGCTGCGCTGCGAGTGCCGGTTAACATGGACCACGGTAGTTCAATTTACCCAATTTACCGATGTTAAGGGGGCGCTTCCCTGCCTGCCAATTGAATCTTATTCCCATAAGAGCAATGCTACAGAGTAAGTCATTTTTTTCCGTTAATTCGTGGAATAAATTTAAAAATTTGGTTTCATTTTGAAGTACTGTCATATGCGGATGTTGATTGCCGAATACATTTTCAGAAACCGTTTTATTGTTTTCATAAACGTATGATACATATAGTAAAAAATAGTAAACTTTATAAATTTTTTACTCAGTTGCAAAAAGAGATATTGCAAAAATCCTTAGCAATCAACACCCACAATCTATTTTACTTTAAGAAAAAAAAAATACAGCTTTCGTTTTTTAACAAAAACAGCACACAAATATGCTTAATAGTGAAGGTATGTTTTGGTTATTTAACATTGAAATTGGTACCCAATATCGTAGTTTTGAATGTGGAGAGCCGAGCCTTAACGCGACGTTGAAAACGCGGCGCTATCAGCGCTCGTATAACATGACCCTAAGACCTGGAACACACACGGTGTTTTCGTCCGCCACAGTAAATTTGCCCTTGCCGTCATATCAAAAGTGGAGCGAAGGAGACTATTAGAACATACACAATGGTCAGAAAAATAAACGATCGGTTTATTTACCGCTGACGGTAGCTGTGCAATCGCTCGCTATAAGGCAGCGTGCTGGGGTGCTGGTTAGACCGTCACTCAAGGTCAGTGCGGGGTGATCTAGCGGAAAGAATCTTTATATTGCACTATTGTCTGACTCAAACCACAGACTATAGAATTACTACAGACATCTCACTGCCATGTTAAAAATGGGTGCGCTTTTAAACGTCAATTTGTACGCTCATTCTTAGTGCGCGCCACCGTCGATGTACGCTGAAAAGTGTTGCCAAATGTACGCCCATGCTGCTCGGCATCCGACTTCTGACTGAGCGTACAGCAGCTAGCCACTGTACGCTGGGTTCCGTGCGTAGATCAGAGCTCTGTTTAGAAACAAACTTACAAATTTATCTGATTCTAATTTAATTATTGTATGTATTAAAGAGCAAGACTATGCTTTCTGGTATAATCACTAGAAATATTACCTATCCAAAGTGCTATATTATCCTATAAATTAACTAAATAATACCTTAAAATATGACCCACATATTACCGAAGAATTAGACCCCAGTAAAAAGTTCGGGAACAAACAAGTTTAGCCACAACCTAATAAACGTATCATTTCACAATTCAATAATATTACTTATTATTTATTTGTACAACAAACGGTTTTCAACATTTATTATACATTGAGCATGTTTTTATTGAAAACATCTTTATCACAAAATAACGTTGTTCCAATTAATTTATATTTTATTTACTCTTAAGTAAAAAATAATGCCTGTACTAAGAAAACGGCTCATAATTAGTTGTGGAATCGTCTTCAAAACAACGAAGAACAAAGTGAAGGCTACATCAAAGTTTTACGTTATCTGTAGAGTAGGCTGTCCTCTGTATTTCATCCCTTATCTCTACGCTGAAACAGTGTGGGGGGGGATGTGTTGACGAGTGTCTCGTCTTTTATAAACACATCAGTCTGGTGTGAGGTCTTCTTTTGGGGTGTTGTGAGTGTTTGAAATCATCATGTCACGCAACCTTTGTTCGTTCAAGAAATGTACAAACAGTGCCCATAAAGTTAAAGGAATGCGTATGTTCACATTTCCAAAACTACCAGAATTATGCAGGAAATGGGTCAACAACAGTGGTAAGTACATACTATATAATATATTCAGAAGTGTACGGTACCTTACCATTATTTAAGAAATAAAAAAAAATCTACAATAATGTTTTCAAACATTTACGGCACAGTTGTTTTTGAGTAATTCTATAGTCTGTGCTCAAACCCATCACCATTCACTTTAATTTTGTTTCAGAATCTGACCTGAGCATAGTCACCCCCCCCCCCCCCCCCTTCAGACAAATCCTCGGTGTGCCACTGCTTCACAAAGATAATACTCTCTTTCAAACCCTTTAGTTGGCAATACTCTTAAATTGTTGAGTTCCCAACGCCTTATAAAATAAAACTGTAGTGTTGTATATAGCCACAGAGAAAATATCACTTACCGGTACCCAAAGTAATCAATGCTTAATAAAATAAAATTATAGTGCTGTAGATAGTCACAGAGAAAAGATGACATACTCAAAGTTCCCAATGCCTTATAAAATAAAACTGTAGTTGTTGTACATAGTCACAGAGAAAAGATCACGTACCCAAAGTTCCCAATGCCTTATAAAATAAAACTGTAGTGTTGTATTAGTCACAGAGAAAAGATCACGTACCCAAAGTTCAAAATGCACTTATAAAATAAAACTGTAGTGTTGTATATAGTCACAGAGAAAAGATGACGTAGCCAAAGTTCAAAATGCCTTATAAAATAAAACTGTAGTGATGTATATAGTCACAGAGAGAAGATGACGTACCCAAAGTTCAAAATGCCTTATAAAATAAAACTGTAGTGTTGTATATAGTCACAGAGAAAAGATGACGTACCCAAAGTTCAAAATTCCTTATAAAATAAAACTGTAGTTGTTGTATATAGTCACAGAGAAAAGATCACGTACCTAAAGTTCCCATTGCCATATAAAATAAAACTGTAGTTGTTGTATATAGTCACAGAGAAAAGATCACATACCCAAAGTTCCCAATGCCT
>JAGFPH010002388.1:62694-112801 GCA_018207615.1 Philaenus spumarius | reverse complement strand
AGAAAAGATCACATACCCAAAGTTCCCAATGCCTTATAAAATAAAACTCAGTTCACAGCACCAACACTATATCCAAGCTGGCTCTTAACTACAATTACTGAGGTGTGTTGCCAAGTTTACGGTTAGGACGAGGATCGAAAGGGTCGTTTATTTTCTGTGGAGAAGTCGTACAACGTCGCCATCCAAACTGTTATACATCTTTGTAGAATATATTTTACCTGTTTTATCTCTTAATTTACAGATTTGAGTGAAGCGCCTTTTATCAGAGAGCGGTTTTAAGGGGGCGCTACCCTGTCCGCCATATTGAATCTCATTCCCATAAGAGCAATGCTACAGAATAAGTAATTTTTTTCCGTTAAGTCGTAGATAAATTTAAAAATTTGGTTTCATTTTGAAGGACTGTCATATACGGATGTTGATTGCTGAATACATTTTCAAAAACCGTTTTATTGTTTTCATAAACGTATGATATAAATAGTAAAAAATAGTAAACTTAATTAATTTTTTACTCTGTTGCAAAAACGATATTGCAAAAAACCTTAGCAATCAACACCCACAATCTATTTTACTTTAAGAAAAAAAAATACAGCTTTCGTTTTTTGACAAAAACAACACAAAGGTATGCTTAATAGTGAAGGTATGTTTTGATTACTTAACATTGAAATTGGTACCCAAATTAGCCGTTTTGAATGTAAGGAGCCCGAACCTTAAGTACTGCATTTGATCATTTGACAATTTTCAGTTCCTAAATTACTGAGTTATATTGACTCAGCTACTGGCATGACACCATTTAGCCACGGATCGGCTACTGTTGCATACATTGTGGTTGCTAAGTCGAGGTGAGTCGTGCATTTACAAGAACGGTAAAACTAGTAATGTTTGTAAAAGTGATAAATTTATTGTTAGGTGCACATATGTAATTACTGCCTTTTAAAAAATAGTGTTAAAATCTTCATGATTTAATTTTAAGACATTTTAAACTGGAGAATCGATAGAATAAACATTTGATTGTTTAGAAAAGGTCTTTATTCGTACACCTTTTACATAATCAAATCATACAAAATCAAAGTATAAAAATCTATCAAAAAATTTTCCATTGGTATTTAAAGCAAGTAATCACACCACCTAAAGACAGTACACCAAACCAAAGGAAGTCTAATTTTATAAATCCGTAATTTACACGCCAACCATAATTTCACTAGCAAGATGTTACAACAATTATAAATCTTCATATTTTGCTACAGTTTGGATGAAACTGGTAAAGAAAATTTTTTCAATTGTTATAATTCGTCACCATGGATGGTCGTGTTTAATTTTACTAAAAATCACTATTTGAAGTGAACATTTTGATTATTTATTAAAGGCCAAGTTTGAGTAAATTTTAATCAAAATATAAGTTCTTTGTAAAGACAACAATGACAAAGATTAATTTTGTAACGAAACCTGTATTGACTTGATCGTCTGACTCGCGTTGGGTATTGAGGTCACATTGGTGCCTAGCACTATATAGAAGGCAGGGTTCACGACCTTCCTCATCTCTAAACCTATCGATAATCATGGCTATCTAAACTGATCTCTGGCTATCTTGCCAAAATCAAGAACACTATTCATATAATGTACTTTAAACAATTAAAATATGAAATGGATCGTATTCATATAAAATATTAATGTTCCTGCAAATAATAAATTCATAATTTATATTCCTAGATATTTATATTTACAGATGTTTTGGTTCTACATTACTGTTGTTAGACATTAAAATTGAAATGAAACCAACTCTGTGGCACCTGCCTGCCGCAAAATCGAGTTAATCGTGCTAACGGTTTTAAAATACATTATTTCGTAATAATACTAATTTGTATCATCCCTTTATGCATTGTTGGTCAAATTAAACCTTTTATAGAAAGCATTCATAAATCGTTTTAATTCAACAAAATCAAGTAAATACAAATTTTAGAAGCTTCAGATACTAATGCAATAACTGACATGAAGTCGGTTATATATTTTATTTGTGCTAAACAATAAATTACTGTACTAAATATCAATGCTATTTATACCATTTTATTTTTAAAAGTGTAGTAATTGATAAAAAATATATTTGAAGTCATTTATATTTTGTTAAAATTTATACTTAGATTAAAGATACTTGTCAGATAATATTAAATCACAACTAGTAATGTTAGTAAAACTTCTTAAACTAAAATGATAAAATACAAACTGTAGCAAAACATTTCTACGAAAAACTCTTAAACCTATGTGAACTACTTGTCACTCACTCTTATCTTAGTTGTAAATCTCTCTTTTCCCTTCATGTATCTATATAATAAATACTAAGTATACTAAATAAAGACCGTCTCAAGTTAAGTTGAGGCAACGAGCGTGAGTAATAATTATAAAACTAGAGTGGTCTAGTTTACTCAGGATCGTTGTCTCAACTTAACTTGAGACGGGCTTTAGTTTGCTGGTTTACTAGTTGCTAGTTAGTGGTTTAGTTTACTCACGCTCGTTGCCTCAACTTAACTTGAGACGGGCTTTAGTTTGCTGGTTTACTAGTTGCTAGTTAGTGGTCTAGTTTACTCACGCTCGTTGCCTCAACTTAACTTGAGACCGGCTTTAGTTTGCTGGTTTACTAGTTGCTAGTTAGTAGTCTAGTTTACTCACGCTAGTTGCCTCAACTAAACTTGAGACGGGCTTTAGAATTACTCTAAAATTTCAAACTTTCTAAATTTATTTTTAGTTTAGTACATGCGTTAATTTATTTCGTTATATGCACACAATCGGTCAATATATTTTAAGTGTTAAGTTCGTTACTTTAAAATAATAATAACTTATAAGTTAAACCTAACGCTTATTTTAAAGATAAGTTCACTAGATAACTTCACAAAGTTGTCACACAAAACTTTGTACGTGACGCTTGATATTATATATCGACTGAATAAACTCAAGACCATTGAACTGTATTTAATCTTTTGTTTTTATGTCGTTACTCCAAAACTGTCAAACTTTTGTTATATCAATGTCTTTATTCTAATAATTCGAAAATATAAGAGCCAAAATCCCATTCATATATAAATGGTTCGGGAGTATTTTGTTTTCCTCATTTATATTGTTAATAATTAATTTGTAATGTCAGAATGTTGTAGATAAAGGAATTAACAATCTAACAAAGGCTTCAAACAAATCAAACTTAGTGAAAAAAGTTAAATAAACCACGCACCTAGAACGTTTTGTTTATGTGTACATTTTTTGTTTATTTTCTGGAATATTGCTTCTTAATACTTTCATATATGTTTTTCGTATGGATCACTTTTTAATTTTGAAATTTGATTCGGAGGGAAAACTCTCAATTTAACATCTTTTTGGTATCTGGTTGGTTTCTAGATTACATTTTTTTTAAAGTATTTTCACAAGTTACTTAGGGATGTAGATATAAACTTTATAAGAGAATTGCATAAAACTACTATTGCTAAACTATTTTTAAAACGATTCTATTAGCTTGAATTGGTAACTATGTACACAAATCTTGTAAGATGGTTTCGCTAACTTCTTCTTGATCAATTAATTTTAAATTTTGTTCTGTAGTTATGTACATAACTAATACAAATATATGTATCTGGTGACCAATATACAAATTAAAGGTGGCCTTGGTACAGAGTTGGATGAATAAGGCGTTGAATAGGCAATTTGCTTACATGTAAATATTCCCTTTGTTTCTAGTAATAATAATGCTCGGAGATAATTCAGAGGATGGTTACATTAATCAAAATAAAGAAACAATTTCCTGTTAACCGATTGAGTTGAAATGTTGCATCAATCAATCTAAAATGATTAACTTGTTTCATTAATTCGTTTTAAATGGCAGTAATTTAAAATGTTTAATGAGAAGAACTCAACAAAAAGACATTTTGTGAAAAACGTTAAGAATACATTTTCAAGTACTCAAATTAAGACAACTGTTTTTGGTTTTTAGACCAGCTGATTGTATCGTTGATTGAATTACTTTCTTGTTGAGATAATTCTTATCAATCCAGAGAATGTTTTTTTTTCGAAGAGCATTAATTTCAACCATACGGAACAAGTCGAACTGCTGTAGAGTTTCAAGAATGATTTCATAAACAGCCGCCAAGTAATGCAGTTATGATAAGTGTTGTTGACAAGTTCCGTCCTTCGTGTAGTGTTTTGACTGAGAGTAAAGGGTGTGTAAGTCATCCACTACTAATAAAAACCACGGTAGACTTCTTCAGCAAGTCTTGCAGTCTCAGAAAAGATGCATTTTCTTGACATCTTTGAAAATTTACATTTTTGAGAAAAATGTTTAAAAACTTTGTTAGACTCCCGTATAGAATAAGAACTAGCCAACCTTTAATAATTGTGAGGGACAAAAATACAGAGTAGTTTATTGCACCTTAATGTTAGCAATGAAGTTCATACCCAGGGTTTCTTCAAAATGTATGGTTTTCGGATGAAAGTCATTTACAGCTAAACGGTTTCAACAAGCAAACAACACCTTTTCTTGGATTCCGACGTCTTGACGATGTCGTAGAGAAGCCACGATATAGTATGCGCTCAACTGTATGGCTGTATCAGGGAGAGGCATAGTGGGCCTGTATTTCGTTTAAAATACCTGGCTGTTACTGTAAACCAGGTACGTTACAAAGAGAACTTCCTTCAACCTTTTGCAAGAGATCTAAAGAGGTTTCGTTCTTTGGCTTAGTTCCAGCAAGACAGCGCTACCAGTCACACCGCTGTGACCACTATTGCTTTGCATCGTAGAAGGTTTAGCAACCGCCTGATTTCACGAGGAACAAACTTTCCATGCCCACCCAACTCCCGCGATCTTTCACCAACTGACAATTAATTATGTGTGGGAATGATGAAGGATCTTCCGAAAAATGCAATTGGCTACCATTGCGGAGCTTCGTGAAGAAATAACTACATATGTTAGAACAACAACAACCCCTTTTCACCAATATGTTCGATGATCTTCAACAACAGCATAAAGTACACGACTTCGATGGAGAGCTTATAGAACATGTGTGTGTTCAAAACTAAAGTTGTCGGCTTCCTTTTACTTTGTATATTTGTCTAAAAATAAAACATTTCAAACCATTACAATTTCAGTATTGTTTATTTTGTCACACATGCACAAATCGTTTTTGAATTATAGGTTAATTACCCATTCTAGCATCAGTGACGAATTAAACCTGAATAAACCTGACTGAGCAGGTAAAATGTTAAAACATTGCTAACATTGCACACAAACACCGGATAAATGCGAGGTAGACCCGCGTGTCACTGATTCCGTATCACCAGCCATCTCGACATTTTACCAAAATGGCATAACGACGCAATCAACACGTCGTATAATCAATTTAACCATGGCTATACATTCGTTAGGGACCAACGAAAGGAGAAACGACTCTCAAGTACAGTATATCTATGATAGCATAAGTATTTTTCATAATTTTCTACAAAAGTTGTGGTCCACTATAATGTTTTTGTAAAATATAAAGTACCTCTAATAACACTGTTTTGCAATACTTTCAGAAATAAAGGGGGAATGGGGTTTTCAGCAAAATTCCGGGAATATCTTAAAATATACATATAACAAAAAATCTTTAAAAAAGAGTAGTTATATCATTTAAAAAAAACTTTCAAACAATCCCTTACACGTCAATATCATAAAATATTGATTTTGTATGTAACTTACCAAACTGTAACACCCTCAAATTTATAGTAAGCATAGTGGTTAATGAAAATTGGCTGTGAAAAATAATTAATCCCTACAATATTACAGATACAGGGCTTACATTTTTAAATTACGTTAAAGAACAATGCAACATATAATGCAATAATGAAATTTTAACATAGTGCAAGTTTTTGAAGCATCACGTTAATGTACAGTTTGGTTAGGCTACTACTCAAAAATATTGCTGACTAATACCGACTACTATTATTAGTTCTTACAATGTTATGTTCGGATGGAAAAGTTTTATAATGGTTCTAATTTTAAAATTAAACCTATGTTTAGTTGTAGGTCAAAACCATGCTAGTTGTTTGTAACCTTTATTACATCGGCTACTATGTTACATCGTAAAGGTAATAATTTTATTTAGTCAGCATTTACCATGTTACCTTTGAGGTTATAATCCTAAAACTTTATTCAAATTTACCAGATTTACATGGGTTGGGTTGTTTGTTTTAAGAGAGTAAATTGTTTTGTTTTTTTTTAAATTTTTGTCAAAAATTAGTGCAGAATGTATATGTTTGAAGGAAGTAAAGTGTTGGCGTGCCAAACAAGCAGGAGTACTATCACAATGCTCGTATGGTTTGAATTTAATATCAAAGGAAATGGACATTCTAAATGTACACAATGTTATTGATTTAAAACACTACGAGTTTTTAAATAATTTGAATTTGTTCAATTTAATGCTAGCACTTTTAAAAGTTTTCTTGGTACGAGCTAGTTGCCTCACAATGCAGCTGACACAACTAGCTGAGAATTCTAGTTAAATATATTTATTTTTATTACTACAGTTTGAATAACAAGTGCCAAACTTGTATTTACGTTTAAGTTTGAGTTTAGAGTAGACTTTAAATTCACACAAATTAACCTGTAACAATATAAACAGTCGTAGTATAAAATAATATTCTTTTTCTCTTTTTTTTATGCATTTTAAATATGAAATGACTTTGCACTTTAAAGATAGCTAACATTGCTATTTATTCAAGTTATACAGTTGAACAAGTAACTTACCAATCGCGTGATAAACTGTAGAGTTAATAACACACTCTCTCAGTTCTGAAGCCCGCCGGCAACTGAAACGGAAGGGCTACATTCAACCCTACTTTGTTGTTATTGATTAAAAACTGCCATTATTATGAACATCTTTGTTGACTGGTTGCCATGGTTACATGCACGGGCTACATTTTTCATTTACCGCCAAATACTTTTAACCTCAATACAGATGTAGTGATGTAGTAGTGGCTGAATATGAAACAACTATTTACCCGACGACGTGGAGCCAATTTTTCTCACATCACAAAAACAAAAATGAATGTTCTTATTTTGTTTGCGTGCTATTTGATTTCCACGGGGTAACTTGTAACAACGACTGAATTGGTGTTAAATACTGTTGATCCCTTCAAAATAATTTGACGTCCACATAAATTGAACCTGGTACCTCTCCTTACGAAGCAGCACATACTGAAAAAGACTTAAGTAAATTTTTACCCAAAGTTCCAGTAATGTTCGCATTTAATTTGTTTCTTTAATTTATTATATACTAGTATGACTCGTCAATGCTTCGCTATTGCTTGATTTGGGTATATAAATATGTATTTACATTAAATTTACGAATGTATTGCAATTTAATGAATGCATTGAAAAATTAATTTTTCCTACGCTTATTATGAAAAGTAGCTCTTGTCACACTACTAACAGAACCCAAAGTAGGTGTTTGCCACACGTGTGCGCCAAAGTGCAATGTTAATCAAAGGGATTTACTTTGCGTACTCGAGTACGCAAAGTAAATGATAGTTTTACACTATTACTAGCTGGCCCGACCCGGCTTTGCACGGATAGACAAATCAACCTGATACTAATAATTAGCCCAAGTGATTTAGTTCATTGTAAAAAAAAAAAAAAAAAAATGTTCATTGTAGGCCTAACCTAAAATTATATTCAGTTTTTGATCCAAATCAGTTGTTGATCAAAATCAGCTGTTTTAAGCTTTTCATACGAACAGCTGTTTTTTGTGCCCATGATAAAATCAAAAGAAATCTTTCTTCTTCTTCCTTAAGATTGACCTTCCATAAGATTAACATTGAAACTTTGAGGGCCACTGGGGCGTAGCCCTTATCACTAAGGGGTATGAAAAATAGATGTTAGCCGATTCTCAGACCTACACAATATACTCACAAAATTTCATGAGAATCGGTCAAGCCGTTTCGGAGGAGTACGGGAACGAACATTGTGACACGAGAATTTTATATATAAGAAGACGAGAATTTTATATATAAGATTAATTCATGTGCTGACTTTTAAACATAAAACAAGTCAGCTGTTCCATTGTTCGTTTATTATTTCCTAACCTGACATTGCTATTATTGATAGTGAGTTGTAGTTAGACTATTTAACAGTTGTTATAACTTAAGACGTAAACTTAGTTAATAATGGAAATAAGTGATAGTGACGTTGAATGTGACAATACTCCTCCAAAAATACTTGAAATTGCAAGAAATGTAACTTTGAACTTATTACCTTCTAAGTCGCGGGAGAAATACAAGGCGTATTAAAGAAGGTGAGTGCATGCGCAGCTTCTCCCTCCACTCCAGCCTACCCGTGACGTAGAGTGCTACAGTCGGAGCTCCAGTCTAGACTCCTTTGCCATATTTACCGCCAAAACCTGTACAACCTTCAAGCTTTTTTTGACGTCAAATTATGTTATTAATCATAGGCAACATAGTGTATTATTGTAATAACATTTCTTATAATTAATTAATAACCATTAATTATAATGCCTTTTTGTGCCGTGTTTGGCTGCGGTAACTCAAACAAAAAAGACAGCTTTTTACGAGTAAGGTTCCATCGATTCCCGAGAAATGTTAATATACGAAATAAAAAGCTACACTATCCCTGATTAACATAGGCTATAATCCATTTTAATAAAAACATTTTGTATTTCAATATTTGTAAATTTAATCGGAGAAATCTGAGGTTAAACCTAGAATGATGAACCTACACCAACACATGTATTTACATTCATTGCCACAGCGACCAATTGAATAAAATAACAGATAAAACGACTGTTTGCTCCAATATTTCCATTAACAGCTTATTTCATACTTTGAAGCAATTATTTGTATTTTTAACTTTTAGGTTAGGTTTTTATTAAAGTGTAGACCTGAGTCTTGCTGGTTCTTTTAACCTTTATTATAACTAACTGCTGTTATAAAATGTACGAAAAATTGTATTTGAACATTTAACATTATTTACCATCTTAGCTTTGGGGTATTATGAATCCTAAACAATTATTATAAAGAAAACATAAAATGATTATGTGTTAGAAGGTTCCAACGAGGTTTGAGTGCCGAGCACGCAGGGGTTTCCAATATTTTTGTATATTTTGGATTTATAACTAAACAAATTTGTAGTATTTTTCTAAACCTTTTACTTTTGAAACTTTGGTTTACCAATTTGGTTTTTTTCTTCTTTTGAAACGCCTAAATAGTTAGAGAAATTAGTTTAAATATTTTGTTTACATGGCAATGTACTCCAAACTTTCCTGAACAATAAAATGTATAATAGTGTACACTTTACTTGAATAGGATACATTCAATCTAAGTAATAATGACAAGTGTACAAGCAGTAAAAAAGTGTCTGACGCTTAGACGGTTAAAACATATATTTTTAGAGTATTAAAATTGTTTTAAGTTCGAAGTGGACAGAATTTATGCCGTAACTGAAATGCTGTTGCATGTTATTAAATAAATTTAAAGAGTAACAAAAATAAAATATTGGTGGTACAAATTATTTTATTTATTTGAAGTATAACTCTTTAAAAAAAATATATAGCCCTAAAATATGCTAGGTTACAATTACAATTTAAAAAAATAATTATAAAATTATTTTAGTACAGTAAAAAAAATAAAGATATTTTTTAGTAGTCAAATTTACGATACATAAGTAATCCTGTGACAAAATTTTGACATAAGTAATCTAGGGTTAATACTGAAATAAAACTCAATGTTGTATTCACCACGACTTTTTATTTATCACCTAGACTACCATTTTTTTATTATTTCATTAATAATTAGTTTGTATTAATTTTTATTTATTATTTATCATTGGGCAGGCTAACTAAACAATCATAATTTTAGATAGTTTTAATTTTTGAAAAGTAAATTTAGTAGCCTACTAGTAATAGTAGGCCTAGTAAACATAACAAAACCAATAAACTATAAAAATCAACATCTTATTGATGGTAAAAGGTACTTAAATTTGACCCCTATAGAGCTACTTAAATTTGACAACTCTTTAAAAATTCATATTTATACATTAAACAAAATTTACATGTTCACAACAATGTGAATAATAAATAACGAAGAGAAATGAGAACTAATAATAAATTAGATTAGCGTACATTCAATCGCCGCAAGAAGCGAGTAACTATGGTTCTGATTACAATCTTATTATGTAGGACAGCTATAACTTTCATAAAAAAATTTATGCCAGTATTTACTACATTTTATTCTCTACATTTCTATGTCTTTGAATGCCTCCCGAAAGTAATAGTAAAAAACTTCCTCACTTAGGGTAGTTTTTATGTCAATCAAACCCGTATATTAGATTTAGGCTTGTTTCAAAATTATTCGCCTAGGAATATTTGACCATGAACATAGATCATTTTAATGCTCACTTTATTACCTTTCCATCGATACCAAAAACATATTTTTTAGACAACCGTAAAGTATTTAATTTGCAGTTTGAGCAAAAGCTTACAATTACGCTCGAAACTGCTGGTTCATTTGTGTAGCACGTGACGTAGCTGCGCGGGCCGGACGAGTTCACGCTCCTCGATGCACACACCTTCTTTAATACGCATTGGGAGAAATATGAAACACAGTATGAACTATTTCAATCATGGTACAGTGAAAATAAACTGAAATTTATTTTTCTGCAGTTTTCTGCAGTAAACTTTTAGATTACTGTTTATTTGTTTTTTATCTTATGTTGTATTGCAATAAAATACCGTTTCATGTATTGAAAAACATTTATTTTACTTCTCCACAAATTTTGTAAACGATACATGTAACACATAGAATAATACATTTTAGTACAATTTTCTGCCAATCCTAATGTAACACTTGCACTTAAATTTGTCGACGCGTTTTGGAGTTCCTCCATTATCGAAACCTATTTCAGTACTCCATATATTCAGAGTACTGAAATAGTGTCTCGATAATGGAGGAACTCCGAAACGCGTCGACAAATTTAAGTGAAAGTGTTACGTTAGGATTGGCATAAAATTGTACTAAAACTTATTTCATGGATCCTAGCAGATATAATTAGTATAATAATTTCAAGATAGTATAATCTTATGCACAACACGAGCAACATGTCTTTGCTGCATTCAAGAAAATCAAACGTTTTAAAGTGGCACTTTGCGCACAGGTTGCACAAATAGCTATTTCCTACAGCTAAAGTTCGTTTTTGCACACTCACAGCAGTTCACAACATGTGTTCAGCGTCAAGTAATTATACCTCTTTGTTTTACTTTACCCAATACTTTAGCCTAGGGTGCAAAGTAAACAGCTGATATAGGCTATGTTATGAACATTTGTATTGTTATACTACAATACAATAACATTTATTATGTATACAATACTATCTGGAATAATATTCAGAACGTATCTGAACTAGATTGTAAAGTTAGCATGTATTATTTAGTAAGACAGATCTTTTAAAAAAAACTAAAACATTAATTTAAAATGCAGCTGTAGTAAAAACTGTGTCTGTATTTCGGGTGCAAAATTTACTTAGTCACCCTCACTCAATAAACTGTAACACCTGAGAGGTTTATTTCGTGCGCCAAACTCAACTTTACACCCTTAATACACAAATAACTATGTACTTTATGGGTATCTCTCCCATTTTAATTATTTAATTTCAGAGTGGTTATATCATTTCATTATTTTGACTCAAGTTATTGAATTGCAATTTGTTTTTATATAACTTATTATATTACACAATTTTAGCTTTATAGCTTGTATTAAGTTAGTGCAATTTATATTTATTGTATAGGGGTAGCTACCCCATTTCAATATCTTTGATCGTAGTGACCATATTCTCTAAACAATCCTGGTACTAGTTATATAAATTGTGAAATTTTTAGTGAAATATGTAGTTTTTTAGCATGTAGAAAATGTAAATGTATGAATTATCATTTAATTTTAAGGGTAGTTAACTCATTTCATCCCTTTGACTTAAATAATCGAATTGTAAGTGGTTTTTCACATCACTTTATAGCTTGTAGGAACTTAGTTCAATTTATATTTATTGTATAGAGGTAGCAACCCCACTTTAACCCATTAGACTGTAGTCATTTTAATGTTTAAACACTCCTGGTATTAATATGGATAAACTGTGAATAGTTTAGCGAAATCGGTTTATAGTTTTTGAGTCTATGACGACAAAAAAAAACCAATCATTTTTATATTATAGCGATTATAAATTACGTTGCCCACTTTAATTTATATTACTGTACGTACATTTTACAAATTAAACTATCCAGCATGAAATTGTATGCAGAAAATCGAGATGAAACGCTGTTTGGTAGCCGTAAAAGTCATTCTCAACTTTTCTCGCTTGTATTATAGTGTAGATATTTTTTGCTTTAATTACATGTTCAAATAGAACCACTGATTTAAAAAGAAAAAACTGTTCAGTACCATTTGCCTAATTCTTCCCTTCTTGTACAGATAAATCTGTAATTGCTTTACGTTCATAATTTGTTTTAACTTTTTAATAATTTACCGTCTGTTTTTGATTCAAGTAATTATTTTAATGAAGTGCAGTTTTCAATAGACTAACAAATTATTGATTGTGTTATGGACTTCTTACATTCTCAGTTTATTTTTGACTATAGACGTTCAAGTTCTATTGAAGACACATACAAATTTATAAATTTATTATAGAACCTTTACTTTGTTAACCTTTTTTTATTAACACAACAACAAACAATAGAGTATTAATGAAAAAAGTAAATGTAAATATCAAATCAAACATAACAAGTGGTACATTAAATAAAGGTTAGTTTTGTACAATATATTTCCTGTATAATTATCTTATAAGATAATTAATATACCATCAGCCTTATCAACATATAATTTATTAAAGACCACAACAAGTTTTGGTGACGAGAATTAAAGATTAAACAAATGTTTAATATCTTATCTTCTAAAGCGAGAGATAATTGTCTGTCTGCTAAATGGATCTGGAATCTCCGTCTAAGGATTTTTGATTTTTTGATTTTATATGGGGGTTTTGGCCACGAGAAATCGATTGGAAATGGTCACCAGTCTGGGAAAATTCGTTTTCTATGTCTTTTTATTAAATTAAAAAATGAAATTTGTCCATTTTAAACAATACAAAGCACAGCTGATGCAAATGTTTTCAATGCCATTACAATAATCATCTGTTTTCTTTTAAACTGTATTTTATTAGAGGTAAGCCTAATGTTGTATCTATTTATAGTTACCATGGCAACGAATACTTCTGCTAAATAAACATACCCTTTATTTAGTTGTTTAATGTTATAGGCCTAACCTAAACGATGTTCACGGAAATTTGCAATAATAGTTATTGACGTGAGCGAACTAGGCCCTGCTTATAATCGAGCTTTAGCTCGGTCTCCTGGTACTATTTTATACGTAGAAGTGATGTAAATAAGCCCAGCCTAGATTATGCAAACATATTTAAAAACATATTAAGATAACATTAAAAAATATTTTAGAAAACACATAACTTATCAACTTAAATAAAATATTTATTCAAATATTTGTCAAGAATTTTATATTTTATTCAATTTCAAATTTATCAAAAGTAATAAAAGCTGTAGTCTATATTTATTCAATCTAAATTTAAATCCAGAACAGTTGAAATTTTTTTTTGAAATTCAACAAGAAAAATGCAAAAAAACTATGACTATAACATTAAAAAATTAACAATACGGTACATCAAAAGATTGTCGTACAGACAAAAATAGGCTAAAATGTGCAAAATGTTTTAAACAAGGACATGTTGGTAATGTATGTATCAGGACTCTTATTGAAGGGAAATCAGAAGCTAATAAACAATCAACCAATCACATAAAATTTCAAAATATACATAACCAAGATTATGGCATTTAAAACATTGTAGATATTTTAAAAAATGAACCATCATATATATCAAAAGGAATTGAACGATTTCATGCATACGTAAAAATTGAAGGTACAACAGTTCAATTCGAAGTGGATTCAGGGTCATTTTGAACATTTTAGCCTATTTTTGTCTGTTCATCCTATGAAGTAGATCATCGTCAACCTACTAATCAACCCATTAATAATATCAAAGATGACAATCATGATATAAAATTTATCTTTTCCTACAATTTTCGAACAGAAAATAGGTATCTAACTACAAAAAAGGTATCACTCAAATTACGAGATAAAGTTAAGCATGTGTATCACCCACGTCATAAGAGAAAAGGTGGTCTATGAGTTAAAATCTCTTGAAACTGCAGGAATCATCAGCAAAATCGATTCCAGTGACTGGGGATCTCATCTTGTCATCATTCCGAAAGAGAATGGCGGAGTGCGTCTCTGCTTTGATTATAAAGTAGGGGTGAACAGATGCCCACTATCCAATAAAGAAAATCGAAGATATATTAAACAGTCTACGGAACTCGAAATATTTTTGTCACTTAGATCTACACATTCAAGAAATCAATTGAAATACAAACCATCATAACTCACCGAGAAACATACAGAATGAACTGACTGTCCTTTGGAATCAAAACCTCTCCTGCAGAGTTTAATCGAATTATAGATCCTTCTACGCAGAATTTGATGTTCTACAACTTTCATTATTATATATATATATATATATATTTTTATTAACCGTTTCTGAGTTATACTCATTTGAACATAAGCGTAACCCACTTTTCAGCCAAGTTGGTAAAATGGCCGATGTTTGACGATTGATTGTCGCTAAACTACTGAACCTAATCTAACGTTTAAAGGCCATTCCACACTGCACGTGGCGTCCGTTAATGGATGTATGCTATCTACTTTTCAAAATATCGCTTCCCTGCTTATCATATGAGACCATTCACACAGCAGGGCCACGGCCACGTGCCACGCCCGCTAACTGGCCACGCGTAGCTACCGTTCGCTCCTTGAGCGATTTTTTAAAACGTGACGGACACATTTTGAGCCCACGCATGCGCAGAGCGGGCTAAACCACATGGTGACCACTGCTGCACACACGATTCATTGTCTGTTGCGTTGTGTTGTGAGTGTGTGTTGTGGGATTTTTAATCCAAGCTTTGTTGTGTTATCTTGTGTTCGTGAATTGTAAATGGAGCAACAATACCAGCTCATCATCACTACTGCTGCTGTTGCTGGATTCATCAAACCAAGGTAAGCCGCACGAAAATCCAGATTCACACCACGGGACCGTCGGAGCTGACATCTTTCTGAATACTGACGGTAAGACAGTAAACATGGCCGGTATAACATCCGCGGCTGTGTGAATTGGCGCTTAGCTAGCGTGGCAGCTATGCACGCCACGTGTTGTGTGGAAAGGCCTTAAGGTCCTCATTAGATGAGTAATTTTGTCGTCTTTAATTAATTATACGGGGACGTTTTCCGTACGATAAACTGTTTCCGAGTTTTAAGCGAAAAACAAAAACGTGCCACAATATCGTGGTTTTTCGGCTCCCAAACGTTACGCCATGCTCAGAAATTGTCGCAAACTTATATTACTCTTATTTGGGATGCCCAAAGTGGATTCAAATCATTTTCAGCTTTAGCTTATTTTTCAGGAAGTCTTTTTTGGTCTAATTTGCCTGGGCTATTATGACTTTTACAGTTGCATTTCTCAGAAACGGAATAATGTTTCAAGCTGAAATTTTAAATAATGCATGCTTTTGCGCATATATTCTGATAAAAACTCCGATTAGTTTAGTAATGCAAAAAATGCATATTATTTTGCATTGTGGGCATCGTTTAAAAGTGCTTTGTTTGAGGATATCAATAGTATTTGCTCTAGATTTGTCTAGTATTTTTAAGATTTTTGTTTAAAGTTATTTTCTAAAATGTTGAGCTGAAAACCTCATCCTCCTCTATTTCCGAAAGTACCGTACTGCAACTAAAATTATTAAAACATGTGTTGATTATATAATTTATGTATATCTAATCCAAACTATTATGAAAAATGTGTTTATCATTCGCGATTGTTGGAGCAGATACCTCTTCTTACAGGTCCTGATCTACACCCGATTTCACGTACACCGTGCAGTACAGAGCGCCCATAAGCCATGTTATCCATCCGACAGTCTCAAAACCCAAGCTCAATTCTTAAACACCATACACTTTCGTAGCCAATCCCAGCGTATTCCATAGATACACCATCTTGTTCTCACACAAAATTTATTCAAAATTTAGTCATTATAACGTTCAATAAAGTCATTTTCAGTTTCAGACAAGCATTGCTAAACAGAAGTTTAAAACAGATGCTGTCTTCAACCGAGACTAATGTCTTGATAATCTGCCAGGTCTCAGCGATAATAGCCAACTAAAAAACATCAACTCCCATGCTCGGTCAGTTGAAGCAGCCCGCATGCCGCAGACAATAAACGTGATGTTCCCTGTAATGGTATAATAGTAGCATGTCTATTCTCCCGTAAGACCTGTACTGCATGGTGAACGTGGAATCGAGTGTAGAATGATTAATTTAATCCCGCCATGTTTAGTATTATTGGTTAGATCAGTATTTCTGTCAACTCGCACATCTGTTTATTTTTGTTTTTGACACGAGATTAATTACCTTGTATTAATTTTTTGGAAAGCTATCAGTGCTTTTTGTAAGGTTTCGAGATATTTTCCTTGTTTTTGTAAAACTCCGTTGTAAATAAAATTTCTTAATAAATTCAGTTAGGTTTTCTTTTTTTACCTCCATTAAGTTTTTTTTAAATATGTTTATTTGTCATTATTTTCTTGTCCTCTTAAAAAGTACTTGCAGGGCATTTTATTAAATATTTTTTTAAATAGTTAAATTGTAAAACTGAATTTAACTAATTTACAAAAGCCACACCACATGCTTACTATACCCTATTGTGTGGTTAGATAAAAACACTTATTGTAAGATAACTGCAATAGGTAGATAATATATATAAGCCTACTTTCTTGTACATAATTATTTCATCTTATTGTTTTGATCAGTATTGGGCTAGCCAGAATAAAAATCAAATTCATTTAAGTGTTATTTTTTCCAATATATTTTAAAACTTTTCAATCAATCCAGCCCCAATAATAAAAAATAGCAAGCTAATATATATATATAGCCATTCTCACTGTATTCCGAATTTTCTGTTTTGTAGCTGAGGGTTTAGCGTGTGACTCCAAAGCTGAGATACTTAGTTCGATTAAGTACGTGTAGTTAGTAAACTAAAAAAAGTTGATTTATTATCGATAATAGCCTGTTGTGCTTTTTATGAAACGACAAAAAATATACATGGTTTCCAAGAATATTCAACCACAATCAGAACTTAAGACAACATTTATTAAAAAATCTAATCTTTTATTCTGCACTATTATTATGTTAACAATAAGTTTCCTAATATGGGCTCCGCCATGTGAATTCTTTCTTGGTTTGCACTAACGTGTTTTAGAGCCTGTGCTCCATTATCAGAGTTTATCCCTCAATCGAGTACGTCAATACATTACAATTCGAATTTCATATGAGGAGCAAATCTTCAAAACGTGTTTTGCCACACTCCTAAAAATTTTAGGAAATAGCAAAAAACAGTTACATAAATAAACATAAACGTCATTGAAGAGTTTTATATATATTTAAGTAGCTGAAACACTGTTTTTATGTATTTAAACAGTAAAAGTCCTAATTTGTTAGTGGTTTTATTTTAAATTAACTGTAAATATTGGACAAAATACTTTTTGAAAAAATATAACGGACAAAACACCTTTTGAACAATTGAGATATGAACAAAACATTATTTGAAATTGTTAAATACAGGTACTCTTAAACACTGAAAGTAAATAAAAAGTAAGAGTAAAATGAAGTAAATAAAAAAAGGCTATCAGAAAAATCTGTGTTTATTAAAAATAGATGGTTTTGTAAGAATTCTAGAACTCAATACAACTAAAACCTTAAGTTTTAAATCATTGTTTGTCAAGTTCGTATTTTCTTAATAACCTACATTGTTTTGTAAGACCCCTAAAACTAAATAAAACTAAGACATTAAATTCAAAATCAATTTTAACTTGAGAGTATTCTTTTTTCTTTTTTTTTTTTTTTTTGAATCAATCATATTAGCCACAGATCAATTATATAATTATATTATATTGCATGTGAGTACTCACGTCTGTTGATCCTTTTTATTTTTTCTCTCAATAAAACAATTGCAATTTCAGGCATGAAATACCCATCATCAGGTTTTTTGTGGAGATTTTTAAAGTCAAAACTCGCACTTTTTTAGTACGAACATTGGTGTACACCGCATCAGTTGTTTAAGATGGTGAAACACACGGAGTGAAATATATGTGTGTTTTTGTGAATGTGATATGTTTATAAAAACCTGATGATGGGTATTTATTTCATGCCCGAAATTGCAATTGTTTTATTGAGAGAAAAAACAAAAGGGATCAACAGACGTGAGTACTCACATCCTATACTCTAATACGAGCAATGTCTGTTTGTTTGTTTGTTTGTGTGTTTGTACGAGCAATCTCGAGATCCAGCGGAAGGATTTTGCTGAAACTTTGGGATTAGAGGCTTTTGGGACTAAAAAATCGATTGGTGAAAACCACTACCTCAGGAAAACTTTTTTTTTTCTGTAAAACTCATTTGAAAATTGAAAATTTTTAACATTGGGGTTATGTAATTTAAAATCAATAGGATACATATGACAAACATCAGCTGTTTCCTATAATATTTCCATCAGCTGTCTCCTATAAATTTTTTTTTTTTTTTGTCTTAAAGGTTATAATTGTTTTAAGCTTGAAATCAGCTGACCCGTGCTAATATTTCGCGAGTTATGAGTAGGCCTACAAAACAGTACTTACCTGATTTGTATTTACATACATTTTCCTATAAAAAAAAACACAATTAACAAAAATACCGAGTAATGCTCGGTCGCCCAGGTACTGCAATATAATATAAGTATTCTTTTCTTTGTAGTTTATTTAAAAATTAAATTCTCACTGCTACATCGTCTTCCAAGCATTCACAAAGATGGTCATTATCTTCTTCAACACTTACATTGCCATTAGAGTTCAATATTTTTTTGTAAAATTCAAACTGATCTCCTGGTAAAGATTCCCAGTTAGGTTCAAACATGATCCGTAAGAGTTTCTTCACATATAGTTTTTTTCATCAGTTATAGGGTGATCCAGAGGGAGTTTTTGCAACTTCTCATTGTTTACTATTGTCAGGTCCTTTACACCTTTTTGGTAAAGAGTGCTGTACCTCCCATCCTCATCAAAGCGGTAATGCTGTAATCCTTTTATTCCTTCTGTTAATGCAGACTTCTTGACAACAGTTCCAGTTTTTTTTTACAACCGTCTTTTCAACAACAGCATTCTTTTCACATTGCTGATGTTCTCAATATTCTTAAAATAGTTCACCAGGTTTAATTTGGTATCAAAAGTATATCCCAATCTTCCCCAAGCTGTTTAACCTCCCCAACATTTTTTGTAAAGTGAAACATATTCTTCCTTTGTCAAGATCATGGATTTTTTTTGGAGGATTTTTTCAACTCGTCCAAAGACACGGTCAACTGGTAAGTAGCTGTGTCCTTTAACAGGGAAGTAAATCGTGATTTCTTCCAGTGGAGTTGTAGATTGATGCATGTATTATGAAAGAGTTTGGAGAACAATATTATTTTTATTTTGTACTTCGCAACCATCACAAAATAAGCATAGTTTGGTTTTTCCACCAAAGTCCATATTCTCCAAGAGACACAACAAAGCGAAACTGATTTCTGTGCTGCCTTTTCGACATCCATCCACGTGTAAAATACAGTGGTTTGTGGGTAAGTCAACCATAGCCAAGGCGTAGAAATTTAGTTGTTGTAAATAATAAGCTTCTTGGGCACATGTTTTAGGTAAGGGCTGTATTTGCTGTAAATCAAAGCACAAGGATATAGTATTTTCCAGCTCACTTTTTTGGGCATCATAAAAAGCTTCAGCCCACCTTTTATGGACAGTTTTTTCAACCACTAGGCTGGCCTTTTCTGTAGAATTAGCAGAGGCTCTTTAGTAATGTTTAGTATCGTTGAACTTCTGGAGTATACGACCAGTGAAGTTTAGAACTGGCCTTGGAGATCCGAGAATGGTTTATCACGGGGAGCGCTACACATCCAACACGACTGACGAACAGACATGTCTTCGACGCCTCCCTCGGAGCTCCTGTAATCCGATGTCGGTTGCTGTTTAGGCCCAAGTCTTGGGGTCCAGTGATTTCATCCAGAGCTAACTACCCATGTTATTATCTGTTTCAGCCAATTCTTCTTCACTCATCTGAACTCGAGATCCATGATCCCTCGGCCAGTGCTGTTTTAGGCCCGGTTCTGGGTGTTTTGTTGCTGGCCGGTCTTGGGTAGCGAATCTCTTCACTGCATGCCGCTAACACATTTTTCTGTTTCAGCGAAGTACTAGACTGCATCTTGCAGCCATTAAAAAATCCCCAAGACGCTGCTACCGTTCTCCCCAGTACCTAGACAGGGATAGGGAGGATGTTTTAGTGGTTATTCTCCTTCCGGTGAGTCCCACAGTACCTCTCAGGTGATAGGGCTGCGTAAATGCATTTCATCCTACTGAAAAAATAAAAACATTTTCCATACCTTTTTTATATATTACCAACCAAAGAAAGCTATCTTTCTTATGGGGGAATTGAGATTGTCATGTATAGGTTATATTTCAAGCGAGATTAAATAGTTATCTTACAACTTTTCTAGTCTTGTATAATGCTTTTTTAAATTTTTCTTCACAACAATCAATTTGATAAATTTTGGTAGTATTCAAAACTAATCATGGCTTCTAATAATAACATCTTTATATTTATTCTGACATAAGCAGCTTTCAAATCAACAAACAGAATATTTTCTTCAGAATAATAAACAACTGATCTACTGCTGAAAACTCAAGAGTGAAAACCACACTGATATAGTTCTAGGATTCTTTCCATTTATGGTTTTAACTTTTTACTCCGAATTGTTGATAGGGTTACCACCTTTTTATTTTCACATTACCGGACAATTGTTTGTGGTACAATAGAGCATCAAAATATGAACCCTCAAACTAGTATAAAAATGTATGATTTCCGCTGTATATTTATTTATTTACGGACAAAGTAGAATCATTTACATAGTGATGTTATTGCAACATTAAATAAGTGTAACATTAAGTAGTCTTTTGCTTCTTCTGTGGGAGGTCCAGAACCTTATGCACGTCAGTCTCTAGGACTTATTGCGCTCCCACGTAAGGATGTTGATCCCTCAGTTACCCTTGTCAAGATCCATAAGCCCATTGAACTTAAGAATCCTTTTGACAAGGTTATCTTGGGGTATGGTTTGTCCTTTGTTCAATTTACCAAAGGTCTCATAACTGATCTGTTCGAGCCTCTCACACTCATAAATTAGGTGTTCTGCGGTTTCCTCCTGCAGGCCACATTTCCTGCATTTAAGATTTACAGTAAAAATACCTGAAAGCAAATGCACTGCTGCCCTCAAAGCATCAGTTAGTTGTGTAAAAATTGTATAACCACAAAATTTTCAGATGTGCCTTTTGTAAATAAGAAAGGTAGTGATATGAATAAATTGTAATACAGTTTTATATAGCGAGAAATAAATTAGAATCGCGGACATAAATTAACGTTCATTGTTTTGGTGTCCAAGCCACAAAATAATAATATATAGTAATAAATATAACTATTACCTTTTTTATTCCGTCATGTGTTAAGACAAAGAAGACAGGTAAAAGTTATATTATTACTATATATTATAAATTAACGGTCGGCTCTGGACTTTCATTTGTATTCCCACATAATCCAGAGTAATCCGGGGAAGGGGGGTACCCTAATTGTTGAAAATATCTAGTACACCAATGTACCATAGTTGCTTGATAGTTAGTCCATTCTCATGGATTTCTTCCGTTTGCCCTATTATTTTTATCAGTAAGTATATTTCTCTAACCAATGGTGCTCCTCCATACTTTATTACTTCAGGAGCTTATCCTGGGTTGTTATAGTTTTTAAATTTATCTATAGCATTATTCATACCGTCTTTGCACTTCCACTCCCTTAATTTCTTGTTTATCTTGTGCAAAACAAGGATCCTGAAAAGTATTTCTTCCTCGTCTTTATTAGATGTTATTCCAACTTCAAATTTACATTTGAACCATTGTAATATCTTCGAACTTAACAGATGATGAGCTTCCGATCTGATATAAAAATTAAGTGACAAGGTAAAAATATTTATAAAATAACTAGAAGTAAATTTTTGGGTAAGGTAATGGGTGTAGCAGTAGCCATTCTGGATACCAAAAGTGTACTGTTTTTGTCTAATGAACTGCTTTGACGGATAATAAACCACTCTGTTTTGCAAATGCTTGGCATCCCAGGTCACCAGTTATGATTGTTACATGGTCATGTTTATATTTTTTAAACTTTACATAGTCACCCTAGTCTTTTTCGTTAGATCTAGATTTTTTGCCAGACAGAAACTTTTTTGTAACCTAGCAATTTCCTCATCCTTAAGCCTCTCTACCTACCCCCTCCTCTGTACCCCCTTCAAAATATCAAACAGTTTCATTTAGTCCGTCCTGTTGTTTTAAAACTATTCACCAGCACCTGTCTATAATATCTGCAAAACGTCTATAACAGATGTAACTATTCTTTATATATATATATATATATAACTTTTTTTTAAAGTCAAATAGTTTTATTTATCTTTAAATTTGTATTTTCTAAATAACATTAAGTAAAATATAATAAAAAATTTATCGGAATAATGCATCTTTTTATAATACATGGTCCAGTGCGAACTTTCATTACAAAACTTTTGTAGAGCATTTAAAAAGAGGTTAGGTCATTAGAAAATTCATATTTTTAAATTGTATAGCAAAAAATAAAAACATAGTGTAAAACAACTTGCAAACATTAAGAACTAGAGAAACTTTACAATGCCACAAAAACTGACGCATTGCACACAAGAAAATTTCTCAACTTTCCCATTATGAACTGTTTTGTAACGTTTGCAATTTCAATGGACGCATTTTGAACAAAGTTTGATTGAGTTTAAATTTTTTAATAATAAATAATGTAGCAGGCAATATAAAGAAAGTAATAGAAGGTAGATAAAAAATAATTAATATGGAGACATATAAAATAAAATAATTTTTGTAATTAAAAAAGTAATATATTATTATTTATGTAAATAAAAATGTGCAAGTTTAGGTGCGGCAAAATGCGTGGGTCCATTAAAAACAAAACTAATAAGAATCTTTGAGATTTAACATGGAAAGAATTGGAAAACTGCACATTAAAGTCAATCAAAATGGCACTGCGCATAGCACGTGAACGAAAGCCAAGCAGCATGGCGTAGTTAGTTCAACACTAGACTCTGGTGTGAACGAATATGTTGCATCGATATTCATTAATTTTTCTTGTTTTAAAAAATAGCTTTCAGACAGTGAGCTGTATGCAGCTACATAATATTTTTAATTAAACAGGTTTTTCTATAAGTAAAAGTGACTTGTGTGTTTGGCCTAGAGTAAAAGGTCTGTTTAGCCTAGTGTGGCGACCGAGTTACATCTATGAATTTGGTAGAATTGAAAGTTGAGAGGAGATCTACGATCGTCGATCAATAGTGAGATGATTTAATAAACAAAAAATTCATGTTAACAACGGTGAATAAACAGTGTAACTTGTGTTACAACTAATCAAAGGTGAACTGGAAACCCACATATGGTAACAACATCAACCCATACCATAGGCGTAATCAGGATGGCCGTAAGGAGGGGGTTACAACAACGGGGGGGGGGGGGGGGGGGAATTTTTTTAAATTAAGATGCAAAATAACACATTTTAGGCTTCCCAAAAGTACTTTAATAAAATTATATAAATTTTCCACTTCGAATTGTCATTCAGAAATATTTTAGAATAATTTAGAAAGCAACCATGACTCTTTCCGCTAAATCTTTCAGTGTGCTGTCTCTAACCCGGTGGCTTGGAACACACGGCGTTTTTTTTGTCGGCTGTGGATTAGTTACCGTCGCCCCTCATAAAATATAAAGTGTGCAGACAGGGCGGTAAAATTTCCGACGCCGTCTATAAGTCAAATGGGGATTCATTAAACTGAAGTGTCTAGTTCATCAATCACGAAGTGTGTTATGTAATATATTATTTCTTTCAATGTTTTAAAAGAAACATTTAAACTCTCGCTTTATTGTTATTCTGTTGCCGATTGAAAAAGAAGCAAACAAATATAGTTACTTATTTGGGTTCATCCAATCAATAAATAAAAGAAGAGAAGATTTTGGAGCATTCTACACGACTGTGTTTCCTGATTTGAGGAACTATGAAAAAACATTTTTCAATTATTTAAGAATGCCGGTTTCGTCATTTGACGAACTACACACGCGGCTAAAGGATAGTATTCTACGAAAAAATACTAAAATAAGGAAAATTGACGTGCATTTGGTCACGTTCGCCACTGTTTCGGCAGGTACGGTGGAAAATCCGCCGATTGTAGTGGCAGCGAGCCGCTGCACAGCTACCGTGAGCGGTAAATAAACCGATAGTTTATTTTTCCGATAAATGTGTATGCTCTAATACTCTCCTTCGCGACAATGTCGATATGATGGCGACGGCAAATAACCCGTGTCGGACGAAATCTCCATATGTTCCAGGCCATATACTATACTGCATCTTATATCAAATAAAGTGCCAGTGCCCAATTCGACCAAAAATAATGTCAGCAATATATTGATAATTTATTATAGCTTAACATTTGCATAGGTGTTGAAAGCAAGTTACTCTTAATAGCATATTTTAATGTAAAAAAAGTGTGAAATATTTTTTTCAAAGGGGGGGGGGGGGTTTTAACCCCCAAACCCCCCCCCCCTGGTTACGCCTATGACCCATACTACATCGTACGTATTAACATACCTTTGATTTTTATTTTTTTAAATAGTCTGCAATTTTAAAATTTTTTTACTTAAATGTTTTTAGTTTAGTTTTAAAGAAATTTCACATGTATGAATTTTCATTTAGAAATTATAAAAAATCACTTTAGAAATTTCACTTTTGTCTGTAATTTTTGTTTGGAAAATGTAAAATCTAATATGCATAGTTAAAATATCAAAATCAACCACCATGATCGACTAACTTTCATTTTTGATATCCACTTTCTATTAGCTAAATACTTCTATAGTAATTGAATCCAAAATTTTAAAGTGTTAATTTAGTTTAATAAAAAATTACATAATAAAGAATGACATCATGAATAGTTGCTTTTTGGTGCAAACATTTTGGTTTCTAATTGCACAGATGCGATAGAAAGTTGATCTGTGGATCACAAGTGGCCAGCCGTGTTTACCAAATGAAAGTATCTATGACAGTGACATCACAGAAAATGATAGCATGAAATGTGTGATGGAAATTGAGATACTGGTCAGCCAACTTAAAGAGTCATGTTTAAGTTGTCAGCTGCTTTGTTTGCATTTTGGACTTAAAAATTTGAGTTTATTGATGATTAATTTTCTTTCCTTAACCCTACAACTGTCAATGTTTATGTTTTGCAACGCCAAGTCATTTCGGTGCGTGTGCAAGCATATTTTCAAAAATTCGCCAAATATAGTAATTGCATACCAATTCAAAAGTGTTCTGTACCTTTTTTGTAGAGAAAGGTTAAAAAAATCCATATATGTATAATGAATTCATTTTCAGTATCCATATAACCATATATGTAATTGAAGCAAAAAATGTTTATAAACGAAAGGAAAAAGTTCAACTTTAGGCCTACATAACAAGTAGTAAACATATTTTGTAATTTTTTTGTAAGCGTAAAAAAGTTTCGTAATTTAGTTCTAAATAGAACTGTATAAAAACATGTATCTATTTCAAATTTCTTATTTTGAAAACACCAGTTTTTATGTTCCAAATACACGATTGCTAACACAACTAGGCCAAGTTGAAACGTAATTTACTAATATATGCTTTGCCCAAAAATGAAATATCATTATAACAAAGTGTAGAGAAAAAATCAAAGAATTGAACTGTATACTTGTATACTACCTTATCGTAAAAGTGTCTTACTTAAAATCAATTGAATTACAAACGTAAGATGAAACAAATGAAATCTCGTGCGGACAAAGGAAATTCAAAATATGACCGTCGAAGACAATGGAAACAGCCTTGTTTTGCAATCTCAAGCGGTAGTATGAATTCTGTGCAAATATAAAATTTCAACTTCTGTTTGAATATCACCTAACCAGTCAAATATAGTTTGCTTTATACCAAACGAAAGATTGAACTTTGGTCTATAAATAGATATAAAAAGTCTATTGAAATAATTTGAACTATAAGAGATATCTCAAACGCAAAATGTGCTGTTTTATTGGTTGAAATCTGACCAATTGCAAGGGTCTACAAAACGCCCCACAACTTTAGAACTATTTGTCCGATTTTTGATTGGATGACAGTTTCAGTTAGGTAAAAGTGTGATGAATCCTAACTCAGTATACAGATATAACTCAGAAAAATACCGGGCGAGCTGTAGGGAGAGACATAGAAACTGGAATTAAAGGTAGTTTCGGCGCATTAAAATTCTCGGGACATTGGCTTTTAGAAAACTCAAAAACTGCAACGATGATTACGTATGTAAATATACGTTTTAGAAAAACCTTGTAAATACAAAAGTTAAAGTTTAGATTATTTCCTTTCCAAAGGTTTTTGATTTATTGCGATTGGATGATTTTTAGAGGGTGAAATATTCAGTACAAGTTGAGTTGTCACAGACTACACAATTCACTACGGCAGGGCGTTGAGACCACTCAATTTGAGTGGTCTGACAGTTAGAGGGTTAATCAGTTTTACAACAAAAACCAGGCCAAAACTAAAAACATCTATCCTTCAACAACTTTTGCCATAGGTTTTAGCAAAAAAAGTAGACCCAAATTTCATTGCTTAACCCCTTTGGAAAATGTAGTTAAATTTAAGCTTGAAAGGCTCAAATATCACAGAAGACAGTACTTTTTGGTAAAATAACCTTCAGGTAAAAATGATTACTTTAAGAATGAGAAGTAAATTTAATTTCACCTTCTACATTAAAAAGTAATCAAAAATAAAGAATAAAAGCCAAACATTAAATACATAGACAACTTTATAAAACTTGTAAAAAAATATATCTCTGCTAAATACAGGTAACTGATACAAAACATCTTACCTTACACATTCTACTCACACTACATTAATACAATACACGTTTTTTTTAGTAAATATTTGTTGAAAGATAAGTGATAAATACTATTCACTGTAGACCATAATCGAGATTCAGCAGATATTTTGAATTAATAGTTTTGAAAGAAAATTGTTACAATTTGTTTTAACCCACAGTGCTTTATTTGCAATTTGGATACCCAGAGTCTTCAACGTAAAATTTGGACTAGAAAATTCAACCGAAAATTAACATAATCTTCTTTACTTGAAAAAGGAAGGTCCACAAAGTGCAACAGTTAGTTGTTGTTTTTGTGATGTATCAATTGCATTATTTTACTATTTTCTAGTACGGAATAAAGGAGTACAGAAAAATACAGTCATTTTTTATGGTGTAGAAGGCACTTTTAAACAAATCGAATATCATATTTTTAATGTAAAGAAATGTTTTAATCTTAAGAAATTAACTGCTTTTTAATAAATGTACATTTGAAATTCAGGAAAAATTCACTATCAAATAATTAATTTTAAAAATTTTATGTAATATTCTTTTTGATAATTAGCAGATATAAACATAAATGCCTTCCTTTTTTAATGAATGAGTCAGAAAAATTAAATGCTTGAAAAAAATTATATTACTTACTGAAAGATATAGTAGAGTAAAGTCCCGCTAATCCGAAAATCCGCCTATTCCGAACAGAGTTCAGAAAAAAATACCGACTTTTTAGACTTAAAAACACGAGAAATTAAAAAGATGTTCGTGAAAAAACGTACATTTATTGTTATACAAAATAGTTAAATAGAGTTTTCAAGTTAAATTCAAGTGATTCTTTTAAAGTACACGAAGAATGACTTCGTTTACTTGCCAAGTTTCATGTTTAACAGTTGACGTCAAGGACTACGAACATAAATAAAAAAAGTAACATAAAGTAATAAAAATACAGTGACTCGGTAAAGTAACTCTACACTCACAGAACAAAGATTTACAATAAATTTGCAACAAGCGCACACAGTTTATCAAAGTCCCTAGAGTAAACACCGAACTAGATAAGACTAGAATAGTGCTCAATGCAGTGATTCATAAATATGTTTGAAACGCGAGAAGGAGAGGGGTAGGTAATGTCTTGGCGCTATGAGTCATCGAAGGAAATGCATTTCCTTTCCGACTTTCACTGAACCTGTTCACAAGCCGATCAATGCTGTATAGAGCTGACATTAGCAGATGTCCCCGCATGCTAATGGCATGTGGGCTGATTATTTACCCACATGTCAATACGTTGATATTATTTATGAAATCTGCCTATTCCGAATTCCCGCTAAACCGAACAGTGTTCGGTCCCAATTAGGACAGATTAGCAAGACTCTACTGTAATAGTGTCAAAAATAAAATGTAAAAAAATATTATTTAAATAAAACATTAAGAAATTTGAATGCAATAAAAAGTTATTTTTGTGTATTACATAATTTTATTTTAATATAATATATTTTCATTGATAGGAACAACATTTATTTATCTTTTATGAAATATTCTATGTTTCTGCAAGGATATTTATAATTGTCGACTGATTATAAAATCTAGGGTAAGTGTCGAAAAGGAAGTTTAGAGGAAAATGCACAAAACTTTTTTTAAACCACTGTTTTAATAATTTATTTTCTTTTGTAGCCTTAAAAGGTGTCAAAAACTATTCTACAAACATTTCTCAAAGTTAAATAAAGAAATAAAATATTTAGCATTTTTACATGTAAAAAATAAAAAAGGGCTATGTGGCAACTCTTATATTGTAAAAACCGGGCTAAGTCCACTACTCAAATCTGTAAAAAGAGGGCTACCTGTTTAAAATATTTAGTACAGCTCTGGCACATAGCCCAGATTTTATTTCACAACAGGTGGCACTTAGAACCAAGCGCAATCTTGTGGCAATTCTTTTAACTACTTCCCGATTGAAAACTAGACAGCCAAGTTTTTACCGAGTAGTGTTAGGCACATAGCCCACATTTTGACATTAAACAGAATATATTTATTTTTGGCACCTAGCCCGTATTTTATAGTCAGTCGACAATTGTTTCCAATACATCCTTCTGTCAATCTTCTTTTGGCATTTTCAGCATCAGCAAAAAAGAATGTACAAGAGTGGAAAAACAAGTTTATATTATTTTTAAAATGATTCTATTTCAACAATGTAGGTTGACAAAAAGAGAAAAAGGGATCTTCTACGTAGATCTGCAAAGTGTAGATCTTTAAGAGTTTTAAAACCCACAACATTTAAGTAGGATGAAAAAGCGTCTACTATAGTTAAATTAACTAAATACAGAACTGTGAACTGTGCTGATAATTGTGTTTTCAGTCTTCTGTTGAAACATGTTGATTGTTCAGAATTGTATTTTATTCTTTAAAATATAACTGCTTATTTAAAAATTGTGAAATTAATAGATTTCTTCCACAAATGTTTTTTTAGTCAAAGTGGCACATTGAATAATACACATTATTATTTTTGCAGCATAATTAATTATCAAGAATAAGAAAAAAATAAAACCCAAATTAGGAAGAATAAACTATTTCATTCTAAAACAGAATCATCTCTAAAACTAGAAAGAGGAGCTATGAATGTAAAGTGTTTACTTGTACCACTTTTTAACATAGTCTTCAAAAAACAATATACCTTGATAGCATATTTATGTAAATAGGTGAAATTAATTATTAATTATTTTTTTCTATTTCGTGTTATTATAGTTTAATATTTCCCTCTCTCCTCTTAATGTCTGATGACTAAAAATCAACATTAATTTTACCTATTAATTTTATTAAGTCCTAAGTAAAAAATTATTCATCTTAAATCTAATGTTATAAAAGAAAACATATTCATGAATTTATTTCACAAAATTAACATATTATGCTGTACAATTTATAAAATAATTCTCTAATATCTAAATATCACAAGATTACTGTATATCAATAAGATTTACCAGCATTTCATTGGCAAATCATGAAATACACTACTAAAATCACAGAACGAATTCACCAATACAACCTTTGGACTATGGAAGCATGATGTTAACAATTTCAGTGCACATGATAAAATCTGAAATTGTTGTACACATCAAATAAATCATTTATTGGTTTTAAACTTACATCTTAATTTGTGTATTTAATTTTACATTTGATGGAATATACAACATTATTTGAAATTATCCGAGTCTATTTAACTAGAAAATCATAAAATATTTCAGCACCATTGTTTATAGAACAGGTCTCATCACCAGTTTGAAAATTAGCTATTTGTAAAAGAATACCTGATAGAAGTAATTTGTGTTTACCTCTTTTTCAACGATTAGTGAAAAATATAACCAATGATATTCTTGAAGCATTCAACTTTGGTCATCCAAAAAGCCTGTGTCTTGTTAGGCCTTTAAAAACAAATCAAAAGTGTAGATAGTGCAATGGTATAGAGTAAAGAAAAAAAATTTTATAAATATTTGTTTCAATTAAATCTCAAAAAGGAATTTAAACCATATCTGCAAAACAAATATCAATTTAGAGGACAATATGGTCAAAACAATTTTTTTTTACACGTTTTCAATCCAAAAAATAATCACAATTGCATATCAAACAGTTAAGATTTCACTGATGAGGAATCTGTTTGCTTGTAGAAGGTTCAGGAGACTCTTTACCCGAACCTGAAGGTTTTCTATTAAGTAACTGTAAAAATTTATCCATAGCTTCATTATTTTGTTCTGCAGGTGTATTTGATAACATCGTAAAGCCAGGTCCTACTCTTATTGCACCCTTGGACTGAATTCCTGTTGTTGAAGATTTCTTTACTAGAGGACAAAATGATTCTAAACTTTTACTTGTGGTTTTCTTTGATGACCTTTGTTTCGGTATCGGTCCACTACAAGAAGGCTCTGCTCCAGCTGATTCGACCGGTGCTGTAACTATATCTTTGATAATTCCACCACTTGCTTCTTCTTTATCCGATGGCTGTAAAACATACATTGAACATATTTATAATTCATATACATTTTAAAGTATAGTAGAGTCTTGTTTATCCGACATAAATGGGCCACCGCGACGTCGTATAAGAAAAATATTCCTATCAGGATAAATGCATTGATACAACAACTTTCTTTCTTTTCGTTGCCATAATGGCGTAATAGTACACAAATTACAGTAGTGTTCAATATTAAAGCAATAACAATATGTAAAAATATAGACGAACAACAATAACGATAAAAATTATAACTAAATTCACAATGGTAACTAAAACTCCACAAAACAGAACGACACAGTTAGTAGACCAATAGCACAACACTAAAGTTTGACAAATGAAGATAGATTAATGACACGTGAGACAATCGCTAGAGCTAGACGATACGCACAGCTATAGTATTGTACGGGTCTGTCAATTAGGCCGGCCGTCCACTGGAAGCGACAACACACTATGTAGCTGTAGCTAATTGCAGAGCTACAACTCGCTATGTAGCGTGACAAACTGTCTTCTATTGGACGAGCTCCAATATTTGTACGTAAGTTTGATTCGTGTAGCGTGTTGTAGCGCTACAACTTTGTAGCGTTGTCGCTTTCAGTGGACAAGAGACCTAAACTATAGGATGCGGTACAATCGGCGACTACACAAAATAGACACTTGCGCCACATTTTATAGTTGATTTTTTAATCTTTTGCCTTTTCTATTTATTTTTTCTTTATCTTCGAAGACATCGGATAACATGGAATGTCGGATAAACGAGACTCTACTGTATTTCACAATTTACCTAAATAAAAAAATATCACTTGAAGAAACTTACAGTTTTCTTCAAAGAAGTTTCAATACTTAATATTTAATTCAACTGAAACACATTCTGGTTCAATTATTTTTTTCCTGGTTAAATCTATTAAAACTCTCTTACCTTTCAGAATTGTTTTAAAATTAAAATATCAATGTCAACAAAAATATATTTTATTTAGTGTATAGATCAGTGATGGGCAAAATATGGACCCCTGGTCAGAGCTAGCCCCCAGACTAGTATAACCCAGCCTGTGACAGAGTTTTTAATGACAACTTACCTACATATATTATTTTCCATGTTCCCAAAAGAGAAAAATGCTCAGCTTGTGGTCCTTAAAGGGGACATTAAAAGGGGTTTAGACATATTTAATAGTTTTAAAACTATTATTTCTTCTTAATTTTCTTAAGAAGTCCTATCAATTTTAAAATTACACATACCCATTTATGCAATATTACAATTAATGAGGCACCAAATAAGACAATGATAATCTAGGTTTGTTGGCTTATTTAACCAAAAATATCCTGAGAATACAGTTGTATTTCTTCATTATGTTATACATCAAAATACTCTGTGTAAATCTGCCATAGACATAAACATGTGCTTGATGTAATTATTGAAGATATAAATAATATTAGATTTCGAGCCCTTTCTCACTGAAGATTTCGAGACTATATTGACTCAATGCTGCCTGAATACACTGATGTAGTCTACACCAAAATAATGTGGCTTAGTGCAGAACATGTTTTCAAGTGAGTTTGGGAGTTAACATAGGAAATTGTTTCATTCATGTAATAGAATAAATGTTTGAAAGGCTGTGTAATTTTTTTAAATATTTCATCATTTTTTTACTTTGCACAGATATTCTGTGTCATATGAATTTGAAACTACAAGGAAGAAACCAATTTATTACGATAGCTGGGATCATCTTTTAAAAAGATAAAAAGTTTAAAATGCAACTAGTTCCATTTAAAAAATAGCTAGCTAAGAAACACTTCCCAAGGCTAAAAACAGGGTGGAAAACAAACTTCTGATCAACGAATATATTATATTACTGAACATTCCTAACCTAATAACTTTTATAATTTTATATCAATAAATTTTTCAGTTGCATTTATAAATTCTTGGGAATTTTCCCTATAAAACAGCTATGAAACAATTTTGGATTAGGATGTAACTAATATATTTGAAAACTTTTTGGAAAAAATGCTTGCAAACGGCAAAAATTCATTTTAATTAACACTGCAGCTTTTAGGGTTGAATTTGCATATTTTATCAATTCCGAACTATGACAGCAAAAGAGAAAGATTTAAATACAATAATTTGTACTTGGAAAAAAAAGAAAATAAATTATATAATATATTGGATATATTATAATTTAAATATTAGGTCTATAAATATTGTTTTCATATTATAAAATTAAAAGGTTTTGAATAAGTAATACTTAAGTACTTAATATTGGGCATTTAAGAAAAAGATTATTATTATAAATTTAATTTCACAAAGTGAGGCAAAGGAAAATAGAATACTAGACTAAATATTATAATGATGAATGTACTCAATTTTGAGATATTTTTAGAAACACAGTCAGAGTTCCATTCATCGCACAATCCTTCGTTCATGCTCTAAACCATTCATTGAGTTTTGTAATAATTTGCCAAGATTCAACAACAAATAATTTATTTACTTATATCTTTTTAATAAACTTTGGATGCCCGCCTAGGTAGTTTTATTTTCCTTCCGGCCCTCTTCTTCAAATGTTTGCCCATCACTGATATAGATCAAATAGAAATGATAATAAATGTAACTAATAATCTATAAATTGTTTACCGCAAAAAGTGTGGGAGGTAGAAGATCTTTAGTTTGTTCCAGAATTTGGTCCACTATGTTTTGATGTAATCTCTCACTTCCAAACTCACCTAAAAAATTATAAACTATTAAAACCATTCAATGTTTCTCCGTTTTGTCATTTTTTATAGTTTAAGACATTCCCTTGTATTTATTTCTAAGAAGATGAATGTAATCAATTATTTGTAACAATGATACATTTTTCTTTAGATATTTGGATACATAAAAGAATATTTTTAAATGTGATAAAATCAAAAATATAATTAATTATGACTGTGTATTTGAAAAGTGAGATGTATATGGTACCTGGAAAATGTTTCTGAAGGAGATATGATGCTACTTGATATACATTGCTGTTCAAATGAGGTTGTGTTTCATATTGGAACCATGGTACAACATCATTTACAGAAATTCCATTCCAGACAAGAAAAACAGGAATCTGAAATAAACAACATTATAAATGTTCAAACAATTCCTTTTTTTAAATGTATGACAAAACAAAATATAAAAATATAGTGAAATCTTTTGACTTCAGTTTCAATTATATAGGAGTAACGATATTCATAACAAATGATATTATATAAATTACAATTATTTTACTCACTAACCCTAGCCGTGCTCATCAAATTGAGCAGTCATAGTGCTTGGCCTAGGTCTCACACTACTCTATTGACAACTCTAGTTTGTATTGAATATTTCACCTACTAAAAATCATCTAATCGCAATAAAACAAAAACCGTTGGAAAGGAAATGATTTAAACTTTAATTTTTGTATTTAAAAATTTGTTCTAAAACGTATATTTACATGTGTAATCATCACTTTAAAATTGCCGTTTTCTAAATCAATTGATGCTGCGCAAGAAAGCAATAGGAAATTACACAAATATGTCACTTCTCTAAGGCCCAATATCACTCGACAGAAATATTTTGACAATACAGTAGAATCCCGCTATTCCGAACTAATTGGGACCGAACACTGTTCGGTTTAGCGGGAATTCGGAATAGGCGGATTTTATGAATAATATCAACGTATTGACTTGTTAAGGTGTAAATTAAGTGCAGGACATCTGCTAGTTTCAGTTCTATACAGCGTTGATAGGCTCGGAGGAAAGCGAGGAGGAGGTAAACACACAAACTGAACTCATATCGTATCACACCTACACGCGGAAAATGCTCTTGACTTTGCCTTAATGTAGGTTTACACAATCCGTTTTTCCTTCCGCTGCGTTACGAACTGTCAGTTTTGTCATTCTGCAGTCTGTCCGTTAGTACCGCATCGTCTTGAAAATGCATTTACGTGTTTGAAAATTACAGCATTGTGTTGCTACGTGTATAGTATTTTTTAAATATCGAGAAAAGATCAAGAAAAAAAATAAAATTCCTTCGAGATAACGAAAACGGAGAAGAAAAATGGATAAAAGCAACTGGCAGGTGGCAACAACACTACTACTGCCTAGCTGTTGTATTTAATCCTTCCTTCTTTCTGACGGACCGGGTATTCGTTTCACCTGATGCTTGTTCCTTCCCGCAAAATGGATGGAAAACGTGAAGGACAAAACCAGCTTTCAATCCAATTTGGTTTCAGGCATATCCACCAAGCTTAGGCTTTATGTATGTTTCTAACTTATTTGTATAACAATAACAAACCTGTTTTTTTAACAACCTGTTTTTATGTTTAAAAAATCCGGAATAGGCGGATTTTTGGAATAGCGGAAATATACAGCAATATAAAAATACCTTTGGATTCTTCAAGATTTGAATTTTATAAAACTGCCTTCCAATCAGATGTCACTCTTATAGTTTCGAAAATATAAAGGTTTCTGTAAGCCCTTTGCAATTGGACACTTTTCAACCAATGAAACAGCACATTTTGGATTCGATATATCTCTTACAATTCGATGTATTTGTATAGATATGTTTATATCGATTTGCAGAGAAAGGTTCAACGTATAGTTTCATGTAAACTAAACCACATTTACTGTAACGGTTTTATTCGTACAGTCCTGAGTAATTCAAGATTTTTGTTGAATTCAAAACTTGCCTTGAGAACGTACAAAACTTTTGTACATTTTGAAAAATTACAAAAAATGTTTACTACTTTTTATGTAGGCCTAAAGTTGAACTTTTCCCTTTTGTTACTAAACATGTTTTGTTTCTTGCGCTAATAACTTTGCATATTTTCCATCAAACATTTTTTACTGGCATACATGAATTCTTTGAACCTTTCTCTACAAAAAAGCTATGGAACACTTTCGGATTGGTTTATAATTACTATATTAGGCGAATTTTTTAAAATATGCTTGTAATCTTATCGAAATGGCTTGGCAATGCAAAATATTAGCATGGACACTCGGAAGGTTAAATCTGATTTTGTACGGTTTTTGATGAAATCAAGTTAAGTTTTAACACAACTTTAATATTACTTTCCATGACAGTAAGCTGGAACATTCAAAGAGAAAATATACAAGTTAGTTTGCACTTTGTTTGAAATTCGAGGGTTGGTTTTTTCAACTTCTGAACGTGCGTCTAAATAAGCACTAAATAGCGGGAGCCAAATCGTGGTGCGATTGCGCAGCTCCCCCACCACAAACTCTGCCGTAGTCAGCTCAAATTCATCAGTCGTGGCCATGGTAAGGGCATTTTAACATGGCCGCTATAACTGATGAACCTGCCAAATGTGAGTTACGAAGTGTAATCCGTTTTCTGCAAGCAGAAGAACACAGTGCTGCTGAAATTCATCGCAGAATGAGCAATGTATACGGTGAAAACTTAATGAGTGATGGTAGTGTATGGGAATGGTGTAGAAAATTTAAAGAAGGGCGAACTGACAAGGTGGAAAAACAAGAGCGCCCACTGTTAATAAAGAGCCCTCTGTCACTGTTAATAAGGTGGTCAGAGGCAATCAAAGGTTTATTTTTTGAAGAATTTCCAGAATTTTCAAGGTCTGCTTTGTATACAATTGTCAGTAAACACCCAGGATACCGGAAGCTGTGTGCTCATTGGGTCCCAAAAATGCTTGAGTGACGATTACAAAAAGCAACACATAGCGTCAAACTTAACGTTTCTCATGTGTTATCACAATGAGAGGGAAGATTTTTTTAATTCCGTCATTATTGGCGATGAGATTTGGGACCTGTATGGCAATCCTGAAACAAAGGGACAGTTTAAGCAGTGGGTGCACTCAGATTTTCAAAACAACCCGCAAAAGTTTAAACAGATGCTGAGCAACAGGAAAACAATTGCTACAGTTTTTGGGACCAAAAAGGAGTGTTTGGTGGACTTTATGCAGCAGGGGACAACAATAAAAAAGGAATTTTATTGTGAAAATTTACATCGTTTCCATAGTTCCATCCAAAATAAACGAAGCGGAATGGTCTCGCCAGGCGTGGTTTTGATCTATGATAATACCCGACCACACTGTGTCAACGTGACAAAAGACCTTCTTAACAGGTTGACTGCCATGCTGTTTGACTTGCCCCTGAGGCCACGATTTTTCTTAATACAAATTTTGATATAGTTAGGATAAAATAACATAGCTAAATAATTTTTTTACTGATTTTTCTCAAAAATACATATTTTTAGAGTGAGTAGTACCAATTTGATACTCATGGCCTGTGGCTGAAGCCTTAAAATCAGTCATCGAGTTTACAAGGTTTAGTTTCAAGACAGTTTATTGCAAAAAATATTACCTGTATTATTATTTTGTTGCGCATTGATGACAAATGCTTCAACCGTTTTGGAGATTTTGTAGAAAAATAAGTAAGACCCTGCTGTACTTTAGGTAGTAAAATTATTGTTATGTAAATTTGTCTTTTTTACATAAATATCAGACGTTGAAATAACATACCTCATAATATTCTATCTGAAGTAAAAATATACTGCTAGAGGCCAATTACCCCAAGAAAGAATACATGTATAATAGGTACTCACTAAAGTCTTATTATAATTTTACTTACTTACTTTAAAATACATTCATTGCAATAACTCATGTTTAACTGTATATTTATTCTGTATTTAATTTAATACTTAAAAACATTAAATATTGGAGTGTTTCTGCAACTCAATCAATTCAATGCACCATCTCCCAGAGCGAATGTATGAAAACACTTACTAGAGAATGCAGATTAAATCAAAACAAATTCAGTTAATCTAAACATACAGAGCTTAGTATGTTTCACAGATTCTGAGTTAATAAGTCACTCTGATATTCTCAGTCTGCATTGAATATTGACAAACAATACACAGTCAGTCTTTTGAATTTCATCCTTTATAAACTAACTAATCAAGATACAAATGCTGCAAAAAAGGCCAGCCTAGGAATTATAGATGTAATGGCCTTCTGCTCCCTATTTTAAAATGGCAGTGAATCACTTCGGGATGTGTAAATATATTGCAGCTATCAAGAGTGAAAGTTAGATAACTCAGAGAAACGTTTATTTGCTTGCAAACTAAGAAGTCTTCAAAAACATAAATTAGCCCAAATGGTCAAAACTGCCCATATAGTTTGATCAGGAGAAAGCTTTGGAAAGAATTTCAAAACACAGGTTCAATTCACAATCCCTGACCAGCAAGGTTGGAATGTTACCCTAATCTGGATAAAGTTCCTGTTAAAGGTATACTGAACTAATGATTGATCAAGAATGAAGGGAATGAATTTTGTCCTACATATTTTCTTTGAAAAACTCAATATTTCCAACAGTTATCAAAGTTTGTGCCAGAGAAATCATCATCAACTGTCGCAAGAGTCCTAGTTTATATCATGTTAGTCAATCGAGGCTATCAGTGTATGTGTATGTGATACGTATAAATTGCTTCTAGACTGAGACTTATAAGTAATTAACCAGCTGATATAAAAACAACAAAGTCTCTTTGCTGTGGAAGCGACATCTTGAAGAGATTCAATGGTACGAAGAAGCAGATTGCTATGCCAAGAAGGGTGTGAAGGCACAGAACACACACCTGGTCTCAGGCAAGCAAATACAGTCAACTCCCGACTATCCGGGATAATTACCGGCAAGACACTCACGGATAATGTGAAATCCCGGTTAAAGCAATTCGTTATAGTATAGGGCACAAATACAAGGTATTATGCAAGAATTATAAACATAATGGATATACTGTACCTTTAATCACTCCTAAAACGTATACAAAACTACAAACACTGCATTATTTAGATTGAAATAGCAGTACAGTAATATATTATTTACAATGTTCAAACACGATTAAAATAGTCCACCAGAGTTTTTTGTTTATTTGCCTTTGCTTCCTTTTTCAAAATTGTGGATCTTATTTTTCGTAACACGAGCTTGTCACATAATAATGCATCACCTTGACCGTCTAAATAGTCAAAAAAGCCTTTGACGTAACTCGGAGTTGTGCCGTGTGTCACATTCGGCTAGAGATTTTACGTCAATAACACAACTGCTACTCGTGATTGCAGTAGCATCAGTTTCGTGTTAGTCGTTATTCGTTTGCTACAAGACCGCCCGCCCTTCTGCCACCCGCCTTTTTGTTTTTTTCACTTCTCGCCCCACCACCTCTCTCGTCTCTCGGCCAGGTTGACGATCCCGGTTGAGCCGCAACCCGTATAAACCGATCCCGTTTAATCGGGAGTTGACTGTAGGTGCATAAACCTTTCAAATACAACGGACAATAGCTGCATTTATAACAGCTAACTTTCAAATTGTAGCTCTTACTGCTGCAGTGATTATTTTTTGCATATAAATTGATGATCATTTAAAACATTGAGAAATCAATAGGTCTACTCTGTTCCCACAATTCATTGGTATTCTTTTTCTTTTACCATAAAAAATTTTCTTCTACAATATGATATTATTTATTACAAGAATGGAATACAAAATTTAAAGAGGTTAGGTATAACATCTTCTCAAACTTGTATATAACTTTTAACCTTTTTATTTTATATCTTCTAGTTCTTCAAAAATAGAAACATAAATTCAGCACTATTGGTATAAATTAATTGTAATAGAATATCCTGTATATGTTGACAGTGATATTTTCAGACTCACCTCTTGAGGAGGGTTGTCATACTCTTGTCCCTTCCACCAATGTTTGTATCCGCAAGGACAATAGCTTGTTTCAGGAGAACTTACTGGTGTTGTTGTAACATCTAAATTTTCATAAGCAACACTTCCATCTGTCCTTATCATTCTCAACTTTGAGCTATAATTTTAAAAATGTGTATTTAAATCCTGGATACAGAAGCGAATTACTCACAACTAATTATTTCAGATTGATTTTAAAAATGTGTACATAATTAAAAATTATATTTTATTAAACAGTATTTAAAATATTTCTTTAGAAATCAAACTTTTGCCTGATACTCTTAACATATGGGATTTCTTCAATAAATAAAATCAAATAATAACAATTGACATATCGAGGGTTTAGTGGTAAAACCTAAGTCCATTTTTTGTAAAAATTGAGATATTTCACACACTGATAACAGAATCTTGAATATACAAGAAGTAAAAACACCCGTCCGCATTTACGTTAATAAAAATGTGAAACCCAAAAATTATTTCACCCAAATAATTTTTACCTCATTTCTATTGAGGTAAAATCATAAAAGTTAACTTGGGTGATTTTACCTCTATGGACTTTTGTTCTTGCTACACGAGTCAGCTGATTTTTGAAAGTTGAAACTGACATTGTGTTCAAAGTGCAGTTTTAGTGTGATTGTGAAAATGATCCGGTTAACTCACAAAGTTAATTTGTGAGTAGGTCAACAAGATGTTTCCATCATGTGCATGAGAGATTGGTTGACAGTTTTTGATATGACAAGATCTGACAGGAAAATGAACAAAAAGAAGACTCCAGCCAAAGGTGGTTATTTGACAAAAGAGCTTAGTATGGTGAATTTTTAGATTTGAAAGATCTGCCAACGTACTTAATTGAAAATAGGACCATTGACTCAACTGGAAAAACTGTAAACTGGTTTCAAATTAGATGTTTACGGTATGAAAAAGCAAAACCTGGAACTGTCCCTATGTAGTTGATATTGTACAGGAGACTATAAGGAATTAAAAGTAGTGTAAACTGAATCAGGAAGACCTAGAAAGCGTATGTTCTCAAAAATCTGTATTTTACAGAGCTCATTATCTCAGATGCAAAGAAGAATGATTTGTTAAAATTGTGAAAATCAAATGTTTCCCTTAGAAATAGCATCATACTTGGATCCAACGTATGAAAACATCACCTAACCCCTAAACCAAAAGGGACTATTGAGAAAACACCAGTACCATTGCTCGAGGAGTATTTTGAGCAAGATTTTCAAAACCCTGTTGATTAACAAAATGGATTTTCTTAAAATTTAAATTTGAATCCTGCCATAAACTACTATTTTGTAATTAAATAAAGAATACTGTGAAATTTGTGTTAAGTTATCCTACCTTAGTATAACACATCAATTCCTTTAAAAAAAAAATCATTTACTAGTGGTAAAAGAACCCAAGTCAGGTACTTTAAACAAAAATTGTTTCACTTAGTAAAATAAAGATAGGCCTATTTTAAATTACACTACTCAACACAGTTTTAGTTGGGCTATAATTTATATAAGTGAATTTTCAACGAAGTTTAAAAGTTTGTTTTTGCTCTCCTGAAAAGTTAGCAAAATGTAACTTGGGTAGTTTTACCACTAAACCCTCGATATATTTTGAAAAGGTTATATAAAATGAAAATAAAATTGAAATAATAACAATGACTATATATCAATAAGACTAACAGTTTAAATAGGCAGGATTCAGACCAGAAAAGTAGGTATAAAAGTGAGTTTGCACCATCAGTCGCTAGGAGTTCTCGGGACGCGTTTTGCCTACAGTTTTGCCAAGAGACAGAGAGATCCGACAGTCATGTGGCCGTGACCTTTGAATCCTAGCGGCCGATGGCGCATACACACTTTTATACCTACTTCCCTAGTCTGAATTTCTAACATTGGAACCTTTTGTCTTATTGATATGTAGTCATTGATGATAGTAAATTAATTAACATATTTATTTTCATAAAAATTATGAAAACAACTTAAAATAACATAACATAAATATATAAATTAAAATTATTTGGAAATAATATAAATCAATAAAAAGACTGTAATAAATATTTATAATTGATTCTATAATATTCATAAAAAGGCAAAGGTTAATAAAAGTTAAATCATAGAAAATAACAGACATCGAATATACAGAGTGTTTATAAAGTCCCTTTAACCCCCTTTCTTATTTTTGTTACTGAAAATAAGTTAACAAAACTTTGTATATACCTTGTGTTGCATAACGGGACACATTTTTTTACATATCTGACCTCTATGATTTTGGGCGCTAAGGAGCAAGGGGGTTAACAATTTCCAAAATTTCTAATATAAAGGAAGGTCATGTAATACATCATTGAAAAGCTTATTAAAAGATAAATATAATGGTATAAACTAGAGCTTAGTATCTTGTTTAAAAGTAATAGACAATCAAAGTACTGGAAAATGATACTTTTATAATAACATCAAAGCAGGTTATTAATTTGTTGATATTAGGAATAAGTCAAATGTATATCATTTTTCAGAACTTAGATTGTCCATTACTTTAAAACGAAGTAAGATTTAAGCTCTAATTTGCGCCTTGCTGTTTCTCTTTTTAAGTTTCCAATGGTGTATTATTATGACCTACCTTTATATTTGAAATTGTCAAACCCCCTTACCCCCCAAGACCCCCAAAATCATAGAGGGTCATATATGTCAACACAAGATATACATAAAGTTTTGTTAACTTATTTTCAGTAACAAAAATAATGAGAGGGGGGGTTAAAAGAACTTTATGAACACTCTGTATATAAAGAACAACATGAGAATACCAACAAAGTTTAAATGTGTGGATATGACTTTTTGCAAGAAACCAAGCAATGGAACTTTCCAGATGACAAAGGAGGAAATAATGAGTCAGACGAGTACCGGATCCAGCGTGAGGCAGATGTGTGTTACAACAGAACACGTTCATTATAATTAATTTGCAAAGTATTTAAAGTAATACTTGTTACATTATGTTTAAAAAAATGAAAACGTTTATTGTAAAGTTAAATATTGTTGTGATTTGTAAGTATTAAGATTGGATAAAGATGTTTTCAAAATTGAAGCTCAAAAGGCATGTTGTTTGTTGTGTGGACATAACTCTTGGTTCATGAAAACTTATCATCTCAAAGTTATAAGTGAAGTGGAAACTGAAGTAATAATAATTATAATAGACAAGGATTGGTAAATTATCTGTGCAGATTATATAACTACTAAAATCACTAAAGAGAAAATTGTTTAGAGCCTTGTTAGTACAACAAGCCTTGTTTAGAGCCTTGTTAGTACAACAAGCCTTGTTTAGAGCCTTTTTAGTACAACCTTTTACTAAAGTACTATTAATAATTACTATTTGTATATGAATTTAAAATAAAATGTTTCAATTAACCATCAATTTTTAACTTTTTTGCCTATTTAGTCATTTATTGGAGACCATGATCCATATCCACCGAGTAGCTGGCATTCGATAAATAAAAGTCTCATTAAATAATTAAAAATAGTTAATAATCCATTATCAAATAACAGAAATTAATTTAAGTAATCATTAATAGTGAGTCGAAATTAACTTGTAACGCAAAAATGTTCAAGAACTTTCTTAGGCGCAATAAACATCATATAACGTCACAAGATGCAATTCCCGGCTGAATGGTATCAGAACAAGGCTCTATTAGCTTTTTGTGCACATCACCTAGCAACTTTCACTATCATTAAATTAATGAACATAAAATAAATATGTCAAGAACAAAACAAATCCAATCAAAACTTTGGTTTTATATGCAAACATCGTGTGTTTGACAATTATTGTTAAAAACCAACATATGATTTGTTGGATATGTTTTGTAATCAATCTGAATGTTTTGTAATTAATCCTTAATATAATAAGAACAAATGATATACCATAAAAGTCTGAAAATGAATAAAATTAAACTTGGGTGAATTGTTTCCTTACACTTACACAAATGAGAAATATTTTTTAATGGAAATACATTTCCAAAAACTTTTAATAGTAATTTTTTCCAAGATATAATTTTTATATTTGTATTATATTCAAATATTACTTTAATTTATAACAAACATGTTTTATTGCTATACAAGTTTTAAATTTACTTTATGTAAATTTAAAAGAATATTTAATTTGAAAATTAATTTATTCCACCCTAATTAATCCTCATTAACGATTTTTGTACTTTTGTTTTATATAAATATACTTTTGACTAAATTTTATTGGATATTACATTGACCATATTTTTAAATATTCAATTTTGGTCCTACAAATAACTTCAAATTCTTTTATATCATTTAATCTACAAAAAATTAGCAAGTAAAAGGGGTCTAAACGAACCTCAAATTATTAAAATACTTATGCTAAACGTACATTCAAAGAGATAACTACACAAAATTTAAGTTAAAGAAAAAAGGTGAGTGATTCATAAGTTAATTTTCACATAACTTAATTCAAATATGAAATACTAAAAAAATAAGCTCATAAGATATTTAAAATTAGAATTATATTACATTTTTCAAATTTATTCTAAATGTAAATATAGTTTTATATTAATAATAGCCTATAAAAATTTATAAACAAGTCAGAGAGAATAAAAAAACAGTAGATTCATATTGTAATGGGTACTTTAAAATCACAAGAATAAGGTGATAAGATCAATAAAAGTTTTGTTTTAATTAGCCATCAAATTTTACAACTATTAAAAGTTACTTTTAAAACTATTAGATTTAAATTTATATACGTTTGTTTTTGGTTATAAAATTTATATGCATAAAATCAGGAAAGGTTTGTAATCATATTGTATAAAACAAGTAAAGGAACTAACAAACCAATGTCAAGTACAGTTTAACAATTTTCAACAACCAAAAGAAATATTGTTTAAAATAAAAATTTACTTACCCCTGACAAAAAGAACAGTTCTCCATAGTGACAGAAGAATCTAAAATGAGTCTGTCTTTTCTGGCATTGTATGTACATGTTATGCCCTAAAATAATTCAGAAATAAATATGATTATTGTCGTGCTATTCCTGAGAACTTGTAGACAAACTACTTTAAATACTACTACTTATTTAAGACAGCTTTAATTACTACTAGACTACTAATTTATTACTACTTTAAATGTTACAAACAAATAATGTATAGTTTCTAAATTTGAAAACATATAAATTTGGCACATAGATGCATTTTTAATTACAATATTTTGGATGTATTTAAATATGTGCAATCTTAATCGCAATTCAATAAATCTACAATAATGTTCATAAAATCAACAATCACAAGTAGTCCGGAATTATATATAAAAACTACAAAACTTTTCATTTGACACAAAATAAAATGATTTGCAAGAAACACTTGAAACAAAATCTAAAGTATTCAAAATCTAAAAGATTTTTAAGAAATAATTAATAAGACCATTTTTAAACTACTGTGAGCTTCTAGGAATAATATATTTTTCTTCTGTATTGGTTTAAATGTGGGAAAAAAATTAATAAGACTTGTCACTTGAACAGTTTTATCTTATTCCTACTAAGGTAAGAGCTCTACATGTTCATTATGGTTTACAGGGACATGACAGCAGAGTTAGCATTAAAGCTTAAACACACTAAACAAATTCCAGTACTGTAGTTCAGTGAAGCTCTAGCGGCAATGACCGAAAACAGGTTAATATTTTTGGGGGTTTTTTGTTAATATCTCGAAAACTGGTCGGAGATAAATCTCGACTATATACATAAATATAGCTGGTCAAATTTACAAACAAAATAAATCCCTTACATGTTTTTCGTATTCCTTGTAGTTTGGAGTTATAATTTCCAAAACTGTAACAGGGTGCTTATTGATGTAATTGAAAGTAGGAATTTTACCGAAATTTCATTTAATATTTCAATATAATTCACAAATAATGCAATATTTAAATATTGAATATAAATAAATTTAATATATTATATTAATATAAATCATGACTTTAAACACAATAACATAAATATTTCTTACTGTGCATTCCAACCAAATATTACCATAAGGCAGTAGAGTGAAATGGGGGGGGGGGATTTATGGGTGAAAGGTGATGGTAATATGTAAGATTTAACTTTACAAACGAAGTTTAATGTAAAGTTAACAAAGCACTAAATGTTACAGGTAACGTGGAACAGACATCCTAATACTTTCTGACAGTCAAGCAGCACTTAAAGCGCTGGACTCAGTACAAGTCACATCCAAACTGGTGAAGGAGTGCCTCTCAACACTAGTCAGACTCTCCACATTAAACATGGTGGAATTGAGATGGGTGCCAGGACATCGTGGCATTCCAGGAAATGAGATGGCGGATGCTCTTGCAAAGAAAGGAGCATCTACACCATTCACGGGGCCAGAACCAATGTGCTGCATTAGCCGTAGCATGGCAAAGAGCGCAGTAAAAAACTGGGCCAGGGAAGAGCAGCGCCAGAGATGGTGTAGATTACCTGGGCACATTCAGAGTAAACGACTGATCAAGGGACCAAACGCCAAGCTTACTAAATCCCTAATCAAGTTAAACCGACCACAACTCAAAAGAGTTGTAGAACTCATTACTGGACATGGCCAGTTCAGGAAACACTTAGCAACAGTGGGAATCCTTGAAGGCGACCAACGCTGTCGGCTTTGTAATCAGGCAGAAGAGTCAGCAAGCCACGTCATATTTGATTGCGAAATCCTGGAGCGTAGGAGAAGGAGGCTCTTTGGAATCCAGCAACTAGGAGACGAAGAAGACACATACATGGTGGAGAAAATCCTGGACCTCACAAGGGATACAGGCTTCTAACGTGTTAGGCGCGGTACATAGGGGGCACAATAAACCAAAGGTTGACGTGCAAGGAGGCCTTCTCAAAGGAGGAATTCACCCCAATATAATCTAATCTAATCTAATCTACAGGTAACGTTAGATCCTTATCTTATCACCATCTTAAATGACATTCTGTCGTAGGATCTTGTTCATTACATTGCTGGTTTTCTTCAGTTTCTCTTTTTGGAAAAGAAAGTAATCAAACTAGCTTACTACATACTTACTAGTACTTACTAGCTTTTATGTTTATTCATTTTCAGTTTTACAGCACAATAATTAACCAACACACTAACAAACGTTCGTACAAACTACAAATTATTTTGCATAAATGTTATACTTTGCATAGTCAATATATCACTGTAGGTGACATTATTTTAGCATCTAGTAATATCATCTGCAACTTTACATTACAAAATAATATCTTGGCAATATGGACTCAATTCATTTCATACTATTGGTGGTATCAGTGTATCCTCCTTCAAGTATGGCAGGAAGAGATCCTGAAATATGTATACCAAAGCTAACCGAAGTACCACGTGCTCAGACAATTAATTGAGGATTTAGAGTTATCCCACTAGAGACATACCAAAAGTCACAAGGTGTATTGAAGAAAATAATTATGGAGGATCTGACGGGATTGGCCATAACCATTTGACACCCTATGGATGGCAGCAAAATGGGTCGAAATAAGGAGTGTTCCTGAATGGAAAAACTTTATGCATTCTATCACCAAATGACTGAGTAATGGAAAAACTGAAGTCGTTCCAGTTCCATTCATAAACTCGCCTCCATCTGATTACAATACGATTTTCACTGCACTGCATTATGCTGGCAGCTTATATGAAAAGACTAAGCAGAAAACAATAGCTGTGACATTCGCCCTGCCTCTTTACAACCAAGTCAGGGAAATCGTTGCAGCAGCTGCACCTGACTCGCTGTTGTCTACTTGAATTGTCAGGTTGGGTGGATTTCTCTTTCTGATGTCCTACATTGAATGTATTAGGTGTTTGATGAATAGAAGTGGCCTACAGGAACTGATCGGCACAATTTATGCTCCCATATATGTAGAAAAGATGTTTAAAGGAAAGCTTTTAGACTTTAATAGAGCGGTACACGCCCTGCTGTTAATTCAATTTTGTTTATTCAATTGGTTATATAATACCTTTTCATAACAAAATTAAGTGGCTCAAGCTTGACCCCCCAAAGATGAAAGGCAACCTTGACCCTTCTCTTTAAAACAATAAAGTATAATACACCTTCATATTTGTCAAAATTCTTTATTTTTATGTCAGACATTCATAGATTTAAAACACGTTCCTCTTCCTCAATCCTTCAAACTCTGCTTCATTGCATATCAATTTTCAATAAATCCTTCACAGTTTCTTGCTATACATTATTGAACTCTCTGCTCAGAATAATTAATTAATTAAGAAGAGTTCTTCTCTGCTATTGTTCAAATCTAGCCTGAAGACACTTTTGCTGGACGACAGTTGAGGAGTGTATATTTTTGTATTTGTACAGTAGAACCTCGATAATTCGAGCTAATTGGGGCTGACTGTACCTCGAACTATAAAAAAACTCGGAATACGCAAAGAAATGGACAAAAATGAAGAATAATATATTTTGTAATGTTTTAATTTACAATAAAATGTTTAAATATCTAGAAAGTGCTGTACATACACATTACACACACAATATTATTGTACAACACTATACAAAATTAAAGTTTAAAAAAACAGTTCAATAGTTTTTGCTTCAAAATAGAGCCACGATTTTCAGCTGCAATGTCACGCCATCATCTCAGTAGCATAGTGTCGGTCGGCGTCACCTCGGCTTGTTGTTTGACATAAGTTGCTGCACAATGTTACACAACAAAGACATATGCGTAGCGCCCGTACTTCCGAGGTAACTGAACTATTTTTAAAATAGCAAGAGGTTGAGAATTACTTAGTTAACACGAGATATAAGCGGTGGCAGCAAGACCCAATGTTGAGTCATTACCTACGGCATTTCAAACATACAACGGTGCGGCGGTAATACAGTAATTTTGCAGGCACATTACAACCGATGTTTTAAAAGCTTTAAAATATCGAAAAAAACCAGTTATTTTATTTTCCGAATACAGCTCGAAATACCCGGACTCTCGAAATATTGTGACTCGAATTATCAAGGTTCTACTGTACTTGTTTCTTTCTTTTATTAATTGGTGTAATTGAATTGTGTAAAATGTTTTTGCATTGGTGTTGTTTTTACTTGATGTAGCTTGTAAATAATCATTTTTAAACACAATTTATTTTTTTATTTTATGTATGTTTATAACAGTTATAATTAAACGTTGGTGTTTGTTGATTTATCACTTGGTTATTTATTTGGTTTTATATCTCCATATGTATAATAATGAATGTTTGTTTCTTTGTCATCTGTAGAGTCAAAAACTATTTGACCGATTTCATTAAAAATTTCAGGTTATCGATATTAATTCCAGGAGTGGTTCACATTACAATTACTACAGTCTAAGGGATTGAAATGGGGTTGCTACCCCTATACAACCAAAATATAAATTTAATTAATTTCTTACAAGCTAAACATATTACTAAAATATTGTAACATTCTTAAGAGACAAAAAAAACCCATTGTTTGCAATTCGATTACTTAAGTAAACGTGTAATGAAATGAGATAGCTACCCATATAAAATAAATTACATTAAACATAATGTTTAATATGCACTCTACCACCAGGTCTGATCATATAAATCATATTTTAACAGGAAGTTACTTCAAAATCAATTTTTTAGTACATTCACTAAATTGTGTTTGTTAATTTAATCTAAGTATGTAATTATATACTAAAATCAAGCAATAGTCCACTAGTTATTAACATAAATTGTATTAATATTTGTCTTATCGTTTGAATTGTTTTTGTGAGTACATTATGTATTGTTATTATTTAATATCAGCTAGAGAGTTTTGTAAAATAATTCATGTATTTATGTAATGGTTCAGTAGAAGAGGATAGCCTCGACTGCGCCCGAATAAAGTTGATTATTCTATTATATTCTTTAAAAGTGTGCACATGATATTTATTCCCCACCAAATATACAGTAGAGCATCGGTTATATACTTTGTCGGAACACATCTACCGTGAATAACAAGGACTACATTACCTGTATTTAGTAATGATTAAAAACTGTGCTTTTTATTTACAGGAACCCTTTTTGACGAAACCGTATGAGACTAATATAAGTACAGTATAGTAGATTTGCTGCTATATGCGGATTTCACTTTGTGCGGTTACTTTACCTTTTTTTTACTATCTCGGTTAACACGGAACTCGGTTAATCGAGGCTCGAATAACCGGGGCTCTA
>JAGFPH010002388.1:32547-49764 GCA_018207615.1 Philaenus spumarius | reverse complement strand
AACATACCATGCCAATGAACCTTTTTTTTTACTACCTCGGTTAACACGGAACTCGGTTAATTGAGGCTCAAAATAACCGGGGCTCTACTGTACCAATAAACCTTAAGAGAAACTGTAAATACAAAAAAGATGGATATTTCAATGTCATTGAATTAATGTACTCAACATACCATGCCAATGAACCTTTTTTTTTTACTACCTCGGTTAACACGGAACTCGGTTAATTGAGGCTCAAATAACCGGGGCTCTACTGTACCAATAAACCTTAAGAGAAACTGTAAATACAAAAAAGATGGATGGTTCAATGTCTTTGAATTAATGTACTCAACATACCATGCCAATGAACCTTTTTTTTTACTACCTCGGTTAACAGGGAACTCTGTTAATTGAGGCTCAAATAACCGGGGCTCTACTGTACCAATAAACCTTAAGGCCACGCTCCCCTTAACGGCAAGTTGGTAGGCGACGCCAGCGCGCTCCACAGCTACGGTATCAGTTTAAACTAGAATCCTCCACAAAATTGAGTCACAATAAAAGTAGTTCTTTCCGCTTCAGGCGAGTGGGGGGAACCCCCATCCCTTAGCTAGACATGAAGGGAGGGGATGAGAATGACCTTGTCGAGTGAGTTTTCGCCAGCCGTAGCCGAGCCGATGTCTACCCGAAATAAACTTTCATCTCCGTGTTGTGTGTGCCTTCTGACTGATTCTCGATTCTCCTATTAGCCTAGTCAATCTGTACATCCTCAGATGCAAAAGGTCGGGTAGTTCTGATTTTTTGGTATGTTGTATGTATAGGGGCACTATTTAAAATTCCAAGTTTTCGACCTCGGGCGTGCTCCGCGCGCGCCACCGGCGCCGAAAATCCCAGATTTTTTTGACCTTGTTCTAGTTTTTTCACATTTTGAGCACTAAGGACTGGTTTGACAAAATAAATTAACCAGTCCTTTTTTAAAGAACAGTAAATTTTCCACAATTTAAAACTAAAATCATCTTCCTGAGGATAATACTTTTTGAGTTACAGCCATTCAAAATTTGAGCAAATTTACAACATTTTCCAAAATCTTAGTTTTTACAAAGTATTTTTGTTTTTTCGCTGTGAAATAAGGGTTTCTCAGCAAAACTGATAAGGACTAACTTTAAAATAGAGAAAGGTATCTTTAATATGTGACCAAAATGGGATTTCTACCATGAATAGCTTCTGAGATACAGCTGTTTGAATGTTGAGTAAACTTCCAATAAATAAATAATATGAAATTTAAAAAAAAACAAATGTAATTGAAAAATTAAAATTGTTTGTACAAGGGTACAACTATATACAATCACATCAAGTTTAATGTATTTTAAATTAAAGAGTATATACAGTAAAACCCCGGTTAACCGAACTCAGGCCAACCGAAACCCGGGTTATCCGAAACGCCTCCAAAGATCGGAAATCCAAAAATAATAAGCCATATTATATTGTATGTACAATGTTATTATTTTAAAAAAAATCAAAATTAAAATCTTTTTCTACATCTTAAACATATATTACAAATTAAGTAGCGGCTTTAAAAAAAATGTGCCAATGTCAAACGTTGATTTCAGTTTTCTCAGGACTCGTAAAAAGTTAGAAGTTCCAAACCGTGAAATAAACAAACCCCCATCCCTAATCTGTCGTAATTGTTTTTATTTCTTTAAACACAGTTAGTCAACGACGGCTGAGCTCCTTCTAATGAAAAGATGGCCGGACATCACTGCTCGAAAACGTTTGGAGGCAAGAGATTTATCAAAGGTTTGAAGCTGTATAGGCGTAATATTCTCCACAATACCCGAAGCCGTGAACTTCTTAACTTTAGTAATAAATAGTATCTTCTGGTTTTATTGAACTGGAAGGGGTTATAGCCATGATACCTCCCATAGCATGAAAAATGCCTGAACCGTCCAATGTATGGACTTTAAAATCGGCATTATCAAATACGAACTGTACAAAAGCACTGTCATCTATCTCCAGTTTGTCAGGACGTAGGATTGCCGATGTTGTCAGAACGAAAATACTATGTAAAAACTAAGATTTTGAAATGTTTTGCAAATTTGCTCACGTTTTGAATGGCTGTAACTCAAACAGTATTATACTCAGGAAGATGATTTTAGTTTTAAATTGTGGCAAATTTACTGTTCTTTAAAAAAGGACTGATTGATTTTTTTTTGTCAAACCAGTCCTTCATGCTAAAAATTTGAAAAAACTAGAACAAGGTCAAAAAATCGGAGTTTTTCAGCGCCGGTGGCGCGCGCGGAGCATGCCCGAGGTCGAAAACTTAGAATTTTAAATAGTGCCCCTATACATACAACATACCAAAAAATCAGAACTACCCGACCTTTTGCATCTGAGCTCCCCTTTTGGGATACGGATTTACTGGACAATTCCAATAGTAAAGGTATGGCGCCAATTCAACTTGACTATAAACACTTCGAGTAGGCCTACATCCTAAAAATTCATTAAACCAAAATTTAAAACTCCATAATTTCACACCATTTCCCACGTCTGACATGGTTGTTTAATAACAGGCAGTCATTTATGGGATACCTGTACCTGTTATGATGTTATAAAACAGATATTTTGAGAAATATTTGAACCATATGACAAGTTTATTCATAGTGTTTTTGTTTTGTAAATAATCAGTTGTGTGTGCATTACTAGTACAATGGATACAAATTAGGTTCAGTTATAATAAAATTGTTTTTAGAATTAATTCTTTAAGTAGTTCTTTTTACATAACTAAGGAATGGGATTCGAACAGTACCGTCAAGTGTGTATGCTAATAATGTATTCATTTAACTTCTTTAATGGTAAACGTTGCTATTAACATGCCAGAACTCAAAAGACGTACAGAATGTCCAAAGACCCATATACGAAAATATGTATTACTTTCTCAAAAATGTTATTATTTTTGCAGCACTGTTTTACATAAACTGAAAATATACGATTAGTTTTGACAATTTCTGTAAGGCTCAAGTGTTATTCATTAATTTATTTATATAAAAACTCGATAATCAAACTACTCTGGAATTTCGCAACATGGGTACATTTTTTATTTATTTGTATGGGACAATTCATTTTGTAGACTCAATCTATAATTAAAATTTTAATATAACAAATTCAATATAGATATAAAAACTTGTACACATATTATGCAATGGCAACCTGATGGAAAAAGTTACATTACCAGTGGTATAAATTATTTTTCTTTTAGGTAAGGAATAAAGCTAAAAATAATTACAACTTTAAAAACATTACTAATAATAAAAGACATAAATTGTAATTGCATAGTCTATATTATCTATGTGAAAGAGAAAAAAATGGGAATTTGCAATAATATGAAAGAATACATCTAACTGATTGTAAAAACAACAAAAATTTCCCCGTTAAATAATATTTATAGGAATTATGAAAGAATAAAATTCGAAATTTTATAGGTTAAGTTTCGACTTTTCCCAAATATTTCACGTAATTATAACAAAATAAATCACTTCACATACACCAAACTCGTAAGAATTAAAAAAAACTAAACAATATTAATCCCAAAAGTACACACAAAGCAAGAAAATTAGAAAATGATGTAACAAAACGTTAATTACGAAAACAATAACATCGTACCTTTAAAAACAATAGAAACTACAATATAACTGCGTAATTGAAATAAAATTTCACCAACGTTGCCAAATCGAACAATAGGTTATTGTACTGAATGGGGTGTGTATAAATCGGTGACCTCAAAAACTACCGAACGGATTGGAATGAAATTTAGTATGTAGCTTCCTCTAGGGCCATAGGTGCTTACTAAGAAAGGGTTTGAAAAAATTCGAAATTTTAGGGGAGGTTTGGGGGGATCAAAGTTATTAAATCACGATTTCTTCAAAACTACCGAACGGATTGGAATGAAATTTGGTATGTAGCTTCCTCTAGGGCCATAGGTGCTCACTAAGAATAGGTATGAAAAATTTCGAAATTTTAGGAGGGGTTTGGGGGGATCAAAATTACTAAAATCATAATTTCAGATCTTTTATTATTATGACAATAGTGCTTTTATTATTTAAGATCTATATATATAAAAGCCAAATACCACTCACTGACTGAACACTTAAAAAGAATACAATTACGTTAAAAAGTCTGAAAATACCTACCACCACAGACAACGCCGTACGGGTCAGCTAGTCACATCATATAATTAAAATTGTAAAAAATCTAAAAGGTTCTAACCTATACTATTTAGTTACAGCATATTTACTTTTAACTTACTCTGGCAGATAACAGTATGATTATATTTCGTTATTATCACATCATACAATTAAAATTTTTAAAAAAATCTAAAAGGTTCTAACCTATACTATTTAGTCACAGCATATTTACTTTTATATATATTTCTAGCAGTATTATTAGTCGATCAAGCTTACAGCCAGCACAGTGCATTAATTAAGAAAATATAATTTAGACCTAAGTCTTACTGCCATACTTTTTATAATTGATAGGATACCACTTTGTATAAGACTTTGATAACACTAGAGCATAAACAGGGCGGGTCCGTTTCACAACGTCAAGTTTCATAACGTGTAAAGTGCGTGGTTAAAATTATTTGTGGTAAATTGTTTGGGAGTTATTAAGATGATATAAAGTAAATGTCATCAGAACTTTACTCAAATGGCCATGTATAACTAGAAATATTAAACGAAAAAATTATTTGATTTCTTCCATAACTATCTACTAATTACAATAATTACATATAATAAACTCTAAACATATAATTACAGTAGAACCCCTCTTAACCGGTCAGGTCGGGACCGAGACCCTGGCCGTTTACGAGTTTGGCCGGTTGATCCGAGGTTCCCGTAAAAAATAGATTTTAGTTCAGAAATAACCTACAGTACATATTTCATAAATAATAAAGGAAATAAAACGTTATTGCAACTGATTTTATTGTATGTACTGTACATACACACACAAACAAACACTAACAAATTACATGTAAACATTTTAACTTCCCTCGCCTCCTTTTCTCCCCTCCTGTTTTCAAGCACTTTTGCTCTCACGAAATTCAGTAAAGGTTCCGAGAAATAAACAGATGAAGAAAGAGAAACAAAGGATGCCGCTTGGTTAATTGATTCCAAGAAAAAATAATACAGTTGCCGTGGGAAGCAAGATTTGATCCCACCCTCTTGCTTCCGCGGAAAGAATCAATCGACAAGGCGGCTTCCTTTGTTACGCTCCTCCTCCCCCCTTTTCCCTGCCACAACATTAACACATACAGTAGCAGAAATAACATTGCGTCATCCCGAAATGTCCGTCAAATAATCGATGTTTGAGACTTCGGCCAGGTAATATATTTGATTTTGTTGTTTCTTGAAATAGGCCGGTTAAGCCGAGGACCGATTGATCCGAGGCCGGTTAAGAGGGGTTCTACTGTACGTATAAAGAGATCAAAGAAATAACCACCTTGATAATTTAATTTGACAGACATTTTAGCACTTTCGTAACCTTGTAACGTTTGAAGCAAAAACTATTCCCGCGCTGAAACTCAAGTAAGATGTATATCACTCCGCAGCTAGTTTTGGAGCAGGGCCGCTAGAGCGCAGTAGGGCGGCTAGAAAGTAATTCGCTGCAACAATCTCGTTTGACCCCAAATTTTGGGGGTATTTCTTATCCGATTTTTATTATTATTTTTTTAAATTAAACGTAATGAAACTTGTAATGCTTTTTGTTTTTATAATTTTTAAAAACTTGCCTTGAACATGACAAAAAATATTGTAAACTAATCCATGTTTATTAGTTTATTTATAAAAACATAAATTGCTATTTTTAAAATTTAGTCCACGAGTTGCATTTAGGATTATATTACCTTTTAAACGACACCGCATTTGTAATTTTCGTTTGAAAAATAACGACAAAATTAGGGTGTATTCGTTAGCATTGCGCTTATGGAGAATCAATCCAATATCGCCGACGAGGGGAGCGTGGCCTTAAGAGAAACTGTAAATACAAAAAAGATGGATGGTTCAATGTCACTGAATTAATGTACTCAACATACCATGCCAATGAACCTTTTTTTTACTACCTCGGTTAACACGGAACTCGGTTAATCGAGGCTCCAATAACCGGGGCTCTACTGTACCAATAAAAACCTTAAGAAAAACTGTAAATACAAAAAAGATGGATGGTTCAATGCCTTTGAATTAATGTACTCAACATACCATGTCAATGAACCTTTTTTTTTACTATCTCGGTTAAACCGGAACTCGGTTAATGGAGGCTCGAATAACCGGGGCTCTACTGTACCAATAAAAACCTTAAGAGAAACTGTAAATACAAAACAGATGGATGGTTCAATGTCTTTGAATTAATGTACTCAACATACCATGCCAATGAACCTTTCTGAAATATGAAATTTTTTGTTTAGAAAAATTATAATTGTGGCAAGTACGAAAAGTTTTGAAAACATACTAATGTGATATATCATTCCAAACATGTATGTATGCTGCTTCTTACTTTGATATTTTAAGTCTTTCTGTAGTGAATGGTACGGGCTGTAATGTTGTATTATATTAAACCTTCATTTCCAGACATTTTAAGCCACTGTGGTTAAGTATAAACAGTTTTAAATTAGGTAATTGTTTGATTTTTAATCATAATATTATATGCCTATTAAGAATTACTTACATAACGATGAAAGGGATATTTCATATCTTCTCTAAGATATCCAAATTGCTTCTTAGCTAACATATAAAGAAGACCATTTGGACGCAACCAATCGCCACTAAGTGGAAGCATACACACTGCGTCACACAGCAGGCACCGGAGCAACCGCCTGTCTTGTAATGCGGATGCTGCGGCTTCTACTATAGTTGTTGTTCTAACTCCTATAATAGACATTGACAACAAACAAATATTAGATATTTCAATATACGGAAGTGCTTGATAAGTCATATAGTGAATAATTTGTTTGTAATCATATAATTATATCATATCAATAACAACTAAGCTACTTGCTTTACAGCAATAGTTCCCAATCGGTGGTCCACGAACTACAGGTGGTCTGCGAGAGCTTAAGAAATGGCACAGGAAGGTTCAGTAGCACACACAGATAAGGTGCTAATAAATGGGGATTTTGAAAATGTTGAGTGTTGAACGAGGTGGGGCGCATATATCCGTACCCTTGAATATCAGCAATTGAATTGAAATATCTTCAAAATAATTCTCATTAGAATATGATACAAAACAATTTTCACAAATTATGTTTCAATGTAGCAAATGAACACTGAACTCTCACGAACATTACATAACAGAAAGGCACAAAAGAAAAAACATTCTGAGCTATATCACACAAATACTTTATGGTTCTGTCTGCCCATGTGCATGAGCCACTCAATCAAATGCTCATTAACTGTCAGTGCTGGATGATTAATGAATCTTACAGAGCAGTCTGATTCATTTTGGTAGCTTTTGCTTTGTTTACTGGTACTCCCCCAATATTATTGTGCATGTTTGTACTTTTCTGTCAAAAATTGCCACTAAGAGGAAATATGACAGTGCTTATTATATTAAATTCGTAATTACATAAGCAAGCTAGTTTGGATTTACGGCAATTAGGTAAATAAGGAAATTAAACCTCAGTGCATAATTTTTGCTGCTGTCCTCAACAATGAAGCCACAAAACTTGAAAAACTAGAACGTCATTTAAAGGCAGTTCATTCTAACTTGAGTGACCGGCCACTTGAATTCTTTACTGGAAAATTGGAAAACTTCATAAAAATTAAATTAAGAAAAGTGTCTCTGCTTCATTTGAGGTTTCACAGTTATTAACAATACTATCTAACAGTACTGTGAAGCCACAGATTGATACAATGATTGAACGGACCAATGACATAGAAGAGTACAATGCACTGCATAATTAATTGCCAAGCATTAGTATCAAAAACATTGCCGGAAAACCGGCCATTACAATGACATTGGTCACACATATGGTGAACGCTGTTAAATGTAGTACTAGTATTTAAAAAAAGTTATGTACAGCATTAGACTCTGAATATGAGGTACTACTTTTTCATACTGATGTTTGTTGGGTGTCAAAGGGCAATACGTTGGCTTAACGCTTAGATGAGTTGAGAGAAGAGCTTAAAGTATGTTTTATCTAGATCAAAATACAGCATTTCTTGGAAAAATTAACTATTGTGTCGCAGCTCGCATATTCTAGTAGATATTTTTGGCCATTTGAACTTACAACTTCAAAGTTATGGAAACAAAATGTTTGAAGTGTTAGCAATACATTTGTATTCAAAGACAAATGTTGTGCGTTTTTGTGTAAAAATTATCTCTGGATAGCCAAAGTTAAAGAGAAAAAATGTCAGTACTTCCCGACTTTGATACCACTTGCTCATGACAGGGACTATGCCACTATTTCAGACAACATACTCAGTCACTTAGGCACCCTCAGGAATGAGTTGTTTCTCTGAATGTGGCAGCAATGAGACTGAGGTTTTAAAAAAACTTGTTCGAAATCTGTTTATTGTCAAGTCTAAGGATCTCCCTGATAATATTGAAGAGGAGAGGTTATTGATCTTTAAATTAACAATAACTTCAAGGAATAACTCCATACATTAATATACAACTATCACCAGAATGAATATTATCAGATGATGGAGTTACAGCTCCGAAACATGTTGTCATAATACCACGACAAGAAGTCACAAGACGGAACTTATTAAGGTAACATAAATATTACTAATAAGTTATTGCTTACATTTTGTATTTATTCTTAAAACTAAAGAATAAAGTTACCTGCTTTCCGAGAGTAATGATAATGGTAAACATCAACAACTATTTGTGGAGGAGCATTATACTTATGAAAGAAAAGTTCATCCATTGCTAATGTCAGCTTTTGCAAATAAACTGGACTGAGACTATTTTCTCCTCCTAAAATACAATTACAAAATTTAATCACTTCAATAAATTTCAATGTTGTAAAGAAAGTTAGCAAAATACAATATAATCTAATTTTATGATAATCTATAGAGCTTGTTTGTATGTGCCCTCAAACCGTTTGATGAATCGGGTCCAAATAGTTGATTAGCACAAGAGGGAGCTAACACTGAAAACAATATTTCCATTACTTGTGTTTCAAGGGTAAAAGGGGAATAGTAACCGTAACACAATAAACATTTATTCATCTACTTGCCATCAGATTAGAGAGATGAAATTTGGCACATTTGATTTTTACATGATACACAAAAAAGTAAAGCACTTGCATTTTGACTATTTGCGTTTAAAGGAGTGGAAATGGGATAAAAATCCCTAAAACAACAAATAATGTTATACTTTCCTTGAAGCCACAGAGCTGGAATTTAATATGTTTATTTCTTTAAAAATCATAGAAAAAGTAAATTCCTTGCATTTTGACAACTTCCGTCCCAGAGATACCTCTATACAATATACTTAAATTCTACTAACTTCCCACAAAGCTAGAGCTGAAGTTTGACATTTATTAATCTTAAGTGATATATAGAGGGAAAACATTCTTCATTTTGATAAATTGCATCTATGGAGTGAAATGAAGATAACAAAACCTCCAATACACTTTCCATGAAGCTATAGAACTGCTATATGACATATTTGATACTTAAAAAATAATATTTGATTAATACAATAGAATTTCGATTACTTGCGTCTAATGTGTGAGAATGAGGAAACTTTATTCTTGGCAATGGGAGCTTAATAATTCTCCATAAGAAAAATTAATCCCCTTTCCAGTAACCAATTTCACACATAGTACAACTTTTTATTAAATATGTCTGTTTCATTATTTCCACAATTTTAATATAAAAAAAATTAAATCATGTTTTCAGAAAGATTTTTTGTATTTATTGCTTATCATCATTTGATTTGTGTTTCTTTTGCCAAAAGTCAATAACTTAATAATGAAGTGTTTAAGTTCATTTATGTTGTTGATTGTTTATTATTGACCTTTATTTTACATTTACAGACTGTACGTATTAAATTGATTAGTCAATGTCACATGGTTGTTAGTTGTGTTTCCCTCAATGTCTAAAAGCTTTCAAATTTCATGTATTTTTTAAACCACACTTTTTTCTATATCAACAAAAACAATTTTATAACACTACAAATAAATATTTAAGTTATTCTATGGCTACATTTCAAAGACACTTCAATTATAATTATTACACTACAGTTTTGATTACTCAATTAAATATGCCTAGCAACTTTTGACACAATTCAGTCATAAAAAATAACTTACCAATCGTGAGGCAGTTTTCTTCATCAAAAGCAATATAATGGTGCAGCATTGACTGAGGGAATCCCCAAACTTTGGGCAACAGATGTTTTGGAAAACGGGGCAAAGCTCCTGTATAAAAAAATCATTTTATAATCACTTTTAATGATTCTGATTTGTTTCAATAATAACAAAAAACAAAACAATTTCTGAACTTGTGAAAATTAAATAGTTTTAATAAAGGATAAGAAAAATCAAACACACATGGCCAATTTCTCGTTCGAAACAATTTCATCCTAAAGTATACAAACAAATTTGCTGAGTTGCGTATAAGACCAACAAAAATTGTATCCGAGACTATTTTATGGGTCACATATGTCAATTATTTTGTTCAATCAGGTACTGTTGAATATTTCAATGACTACATAGGTTTTTATCACAGGTGAAAATCCATAATTATACAGCTTAAAAAAAAGCAGGCATTTCCTTAGACAGTAATTATTGTACTAATAAAATATATTGTTTCCAGGACAATATTGATAAACTTATTCAGTTACTAAAGCCATTATTATATAGCTTAAAATTATTAAATTATCTTGTATATGAGTTCTATCAATTAAGGAAACAAAAAACAACTAGTATCATATAGTGATACACTATTATTTTCATTCAAATTGAGACTTGTAGTATAGTAAACAAATAGTCAGTTTATAAAATCTTTAAAAAATAATCCTAAATATTTTGGCTAAAACTTAATTTATGGCCTTGTGAAAAAATACTGTAGTGAAATTATTTCAACTCTTCAAAAAATTATTATTTAAGGCTTATAAATGAATTTTAAGATGTAATTTAAACAACCAAAATATCAATTACAGTAAAACCTCATTTATCCGGAATAAAGGGGGCGGCGGTGTTCCGCATAATCAATTTTTCCGGTTAACCAATGCTACCTAATATAATTTGGATTCCGAGTAGAATCTAACTACAGTACAAAGAAATAAATGTTCTTAGTAATCAAACTACTGTATAATACAATACTGTATAATAATCAGATATTGCAGACTAAAAATTTCAGTACTGTATATACGAGAACTTATACGCTTTTGAAATTGTCAGTGAAAGACACTACAAAATTTTATTTACGCAATAATTTTATTTACACTTTAAAACACTCTATCTACAATAGGCCTAACATGAAAACAATAAATTGCTAATAAGACACTAAATAAAAATTAACTTGCAAAACTCAAAACAACACTGCTACGAAACTCATCAAACTAAAGCTGTAAAGAGCGGAAATGTAGAATATTAAGGGTTTGGCTTTGGGCGGGAAGGGGGAGGGTAGACAGACAAGCTGGCAGACAGTGAATAGTGAAAGTGGCACTGCGTGTGATTCACCCTAGTAACAGTGCCTCCATCCCGTACTATGCGACTTTTCTCATACTAGTGTTAATTGATTTAGAGATGGGTTTTTTTTTACACAAAAATCGTTGCGGTTAACCTGGGTTCCGGTTAAGTAAATCCCGGATAATCGGGGTCCTACTGTAATTGTATTATCTATTAGACTATATATATAGGTTAAGATTACAACATATGCTTTTATACAGAAATAACATGCTAATTTCATATCCTTTTAAATTAAAATAGAGTTTCTAAAAAACTAATATAACTAGAGAAAGAGTGTTAATTATACATATTTCTACCTGAAAATACATTAAATTTGTAATGAATTTTATAAAGCAGTTGACAGTTTGCTCCTCTAAACTGCCAATGTTGACTATTCTAAGATGAATTACTTTTGTAACTATAAACATAACATGTATACAATGCTGTCAGTACATCAACAAGTCTCATTTTCATTGCATATCCTGATCAGTGAAACCCCGATTTTACATTCCTGGAATTTACGCTTTCCCGATATCTAAAATTTTTGGGCGACTTTGTTACACACTAGTAAATTCAAGTTGAAAATTTTTTGTTACAATTTCTTCCAGCAGTCCTTACGCAAACCCTATGTTTTACGTGTTATTCAATCCATTTCCTGTATTTTACAACAGTCAGATTGTTTTTTTCGGTGACATTTGCGGCTATATTTTAAATAACATTTTAATACCAGTATTTGATCACATTAGAACAAATTTTATTCTGGTATCAATTTCTATCGTGCTCATTCACAATTGTATTTTGAATTACTTTAACTCTGACATTTTATAAATCAGCAAATAGTATTCGGCCGCTACTTTATTGCTGATTACTTAAAATTAAGTTTCAACCCTGGAATTCCATAAAAATTTGCTTTAATTGTATTCCAGCACTGTTTTTTATATGGACAGTTGCTCATGTTTTTTAAATTATTGGTTTTAAAACCAGTATTCCACCAAATTCATGCACATTGTATATGGGCACCGATTTCTTTGCGGACATTTGCCATTGTATTTTATATAACGTTTTAACACAAGCATTTTATCGAATTTGCACAAATTGTATTTGGGCATTGATTTTTTCACAAATACTAATCATTTTATGTTGAATTACAATGCCGATATTTTATGAAACTGGCAAAATTGTATTAATGCGTCAATTTCTTTGGCCGATAGTCCGATAATTACTTTTTGTAATTATTTTTTGATGCCGATATTTCAAAAAAACTTTTGCAAAAATTAATTCAAGCATAGCTTACTGTAATGGAAATAACAGTTGTATTTTAAATTAAATTTCGACACAGATATTTCATAAAATTATATTCGGGCATAACATTTTCACGGACTCTCGCCCGTTGTATTTTAATTAACGTTTTTTACACTTGTATTTTATAAAATTAGCACAAATTGTACTCAGTTGTCATGTTATTTGGCTGATATTCCATGTTGTATTTTCAATTGGGTTTATATACCAGTACTACAAAAAAATAGCTTAAATAGTAGAATTGTAGCTGGTGGTAAAGAACAGGTTTTTAAATTAAATATTACTTTGTTTTATTACACATTTTTTGGGGGAGCCCATTATTATCACATATAGACAACTTTAAAATATTTTAAAAACAGATAAATTTATTTTATTTATTCAAAAACAAAGTATTTACTATTAATACTTCCTCCATTTTATATTTCCCTCAATTTTTAATTGTCTTGCATTTGCCTTAACGTAAAAATTGTACTTATTAATCCTGACCAAACAAGGTATTTTTAATTCTAGGTTAAATTTAGTCTAAAACTTCACTAATCTTGGACTTATAATGTTCTAACTCAGAAATCAACCCGAAGTAATGTTATATGAGATAAACTTACAAAAATATTCAAATTGTTTCAAGCCAATAATAATTTAAAACGTATCATTAATCAAATTATACTGAATATTACGTAATTATTTTTATTATTTAAGGATACTTATCTATACACTCTACCTTCTTTAATAGGAACTAAAGGGATATAATGATTCCTTGCTGAACTCGACCACGCTAAACATAATGGGGGATTTAACTGTCCAATTTTGTTGCTACAGGCTTCAGGTGCAGATAAACCAGGCAAAAATACAGCTGGAAAAATAAAACACATTTTTACGTAAGACCATAGCAATGATTTTAAGCTCAATTTTCTAGTCCGAAATTTGAGTTTATCTACAGGATAAATGCTTACGCTATTATCATGGTTACTGCTCTGATGGTTCCAAAACAAATTGAAAGACCCATAACCACACGTGTAACATATGTGACTTGTTAAAATAATAATTATTTGAATTTAGAGTCATTTTGGGAGGGTAGTGGTAAACTAAAGTTTACACACGTCTAGGCTAAAAAGGTTACATGAGAATTTTAATAAACATATAATTTCAAAGGGATATGTGACAATATAATGAGAGAAAAGTAATGCTAAAATCAAAATAAGATTGCAGACATTTTAAATAATTTATAAAACGATTATTTCTATGATGTAAGTGTATGAAGGACAGAATATTAGCATGTAGCCTCGGACAAGTCAACTAAAGCCCGACTTAGTGTCGCCACTTCTGATCGGTGATTGGAGAATTAACATAAAGAATTTGTCAGGTTACATATACGTCATCACGAAAAAACATCGGATTGGTGGAGAAGATATGACGTAAGGGTTTCAGGACAAAGAAACCTGTTACTAGGACTCTTCACTTCTATCTAGTTACTGGAGTAAGACGGACGTTCTGGAACGGTGCTCCTGTTTTAATAGTACTTTGTAGGGATGGGTCGATTCTCGATTCCAAAAGTCGATTCCACCGATTCTCGGCACTGGAATTGGCATCGAGTTGATTCCGATTCCGAGCCCAGCCACCACCAATCTCTGCAAATACGTCCGTGTACGCGATTGCCGCGGCCGCCGATATTGCCAGCGATAGCCGGGTTTATATTTCCTCGTTACATTCCATTTCATTCCAACTCCACCGCTACCGTGGCTATCAGTACTAGATTAGACTCACAATGTGGATTCGAAGTATTCCGAGAATCTATAATGCACCATAAGTACAATAGAGTAGCCGAAGTAGCCGTAACCAGGACTTTCATGCAAGCACGGAAAAACTTACCGGGCAAGTTGTGTTTAATATTTTTCTATATACTACACCGAAAAAGCAACATACTTTTCATAATAATTAATCAAAACATCTTTTTATTCAAAATAAATAATTAAAACTTGTTTGATTTTTCTGTTATATTTCCATTGACAAAATCAATCAGATGTTTACATGAAACTGATATGTTTATTCTTATTTGTTAAATAAACCGGAGAATGGTAAAATCAATTTAACCCTACAAGTGCTGACTATATTGCTCTTTAGCGCTAAGGGTTTTTTTGGTTCTGTGCATGCTTATTTACTAAAATCATTATAAAATACTCACTAGCAGTAAAGTAAGACTTATTATACATCATTTTAATCACAATTACATGCGCTTTACAGTAAATAGCTTTAACAGGCTTACCTTAAAATTTTTATCCTTTTTTTTTGTTGACCAAAGTAGAAATTTAAAACAACAAAATTTTTGTGTTCTATAACCACTCACTCAAAGTATGTAAAAAAAAGTAATGTAGAAAATCCAATATTTGCTGTAAAAAAAAAAACTTTCTGCCTATAAATAAAAAAACTGTTTTTTATTTAAAAAATTGCTTTTCCGCACAAAGAAGAAAAACTTGCCTCTAAAAGATATAAAAGTACTGTCTAGGCAAAATATTTATGGTTTTAATTTGTTATAAAGAAATAACACACACATTATATACAAGAAAAAAAAAGAATAAAAAATATTTACAGTTCAAAGTCTTAAAAAGTCACTATTTTCAAACGCACCTCTAATAGCACTTGAATTGCTAAGTTCACTCATAATTACTTCAAAAATTAATAAACATTTACAAAAACAAATAAAAATAAACTGATCTAAACTGAAACTAAAAATGAATAACAACTAGTGGATAAACAAATAAAATCCGAGTTCCGAGCGTCTATCTACGCGTACTACACGACTAGATAGTTGATTTGACAATTCTGCCGAAGGTTAGTTTGAGGCGATATCGCTATGAAACTCTGAACTATAATAAAGTGACTCTTTCTAAACACAACCATACATAGAAGTATCAGATTGTATTAAAAATAGCGGTGTCGTATACATTTACAAAATGTATTGCGCAAACGTAACACGACTTTTATACATCGCATATGCGACGTTAGCACTTGGAGGGTTAATGTTCTTTGTTCCTTGTTGTCATGTTCCCTCAACGCCACCGCTCTCGACCCTCTTGTTTGTGTGTGCTTATATACAGATATCGGAGTGAATGCTGGCACTTGCTTGGCCTTGTAATAGCATGATGGGAGAGGGGTGTGGGGGAAGGGCGTAAGTGGAGACAAAAAACATTTTTCTTCGCCGCTTTCTATTGTGACTCATCCTTCCAACGAACTGAGATCGAATATAAGCTTTATTAACATCTCAAGATAATTATATATGTTAAAAAAGACCTCAGGTATAAGTTGAAAAGCATAAAATTGGAACATGGAACTGGTTTATCTACCCGCTAGGAGTACTGATGTTTTTAGTATGGTTAGTAGTCGATAGTCCAAGTACCAGCATTCGTGTCGGGATCTGAACTATACACTTTGTTTTTATAGCTGTTGTACCCTGGTTGTACCTGGCTTCGTTAAGGTACATAAGTACAACTTGTTTATAGCTGTCATACCAGGCTTTGTTCAGGCAAATAAGTAAAACTATTTTATAGCTGTTGTACCTGGCTCCATTCAGATAAATAAGTAAAACTTGTTTATAACCAGGCTTTGTTTAGGTAAATATGTAGAATTTTTGTATAGCTTTCGTACCTGGCTACGGACAGATAAATAAGAACATCTACTTATAGCTGTCGTAACTGGCTTCGTACAGGTAAATATGTAAAACTTTTTTATAGCTGTTGTACCTGGCTTCATTAAGATAAATAAGTAAAACTAGTTTATAGCTGTTGTACCAGGCTTCGTTCAGATAAATATGTAAAACTTGTTTATAGCTGTTGTACCAGGCATCGTTTAGGTAAATAAGTAGAATTTTTGTATAGCTTTTTTACCTGACTTCGGACAGATAAATAGGTAAAACTTGTTTATTGGTGTTGTACCTGGCTTCGTTTTTAAAGTAAATAAGTCAATCTATTTATAGCTGTTGTAACTGGCTTCGTTCAGATAAATATGTAAAACTTTTTTATAGCTGTTGTACCTGGCTTCATTAAGGTAAATATCATAAATATGTAAAACTTGTTTATAGCCGTCATACCAGGCATCGTTTAGGTAAATAAGTAGAATTTTTGTATAGCTTTCGTACCTGGCTTCGGACAGATAAATAAGTACAACTTGTTTATTACTGTTGTACCTGACTTCGTTAAGGTAAATAAGTAAATCTATTTACAGCTGTCTGTATTTATAGATACTACTGCTATAAAATAGATTTACTTATTTACCTGAATGAAGCT
>JAGFPH010002388.1:14598-30417 GCA_018207615.1 Philaenus spumarius | reverse complement strand
GAAAGTGGACAGACTCTAATTAATTGTGAAAAGAGGCTTATTTCATTGTGGACTGGCTATAAATGAACTTCGAAGATAAAATCTGTTTGCTTCTTTTATTTGTGTTTTTTATAAAAGTGCACATGAAACTGTAAGTAATAGCTAATAAATTTTCATTGCCTGCATTCTTTTTATTTTAAAAGGTAAAATTTAATGCATTTTTGAATGGATTGTGTGAGAGGAAATTACTTATAAGAATTTTAATGAGTTTTCTTTGTTTGATTCTGATCATTCGATGTTTGTTTTTTTGAGAATGATAGACTTTTGAGGAGTTACATCAGTCACCATGTCTAGCTTATTTATTGTCTCTCCCTCTTTTTCATATATCTAAGAATTTTTTTAGCGATCGAATCCACGTTAAATTAGTGTAAAAATTTAATTAAAGTTTGTTTTAGTAAAGTTGTGTAATTTATCATGCAAGGTCTTACGGCAGGAGTTTGCATTCTGTGATTCTAAACGATCATAGATTGTAGGCTGTTGTCATTTTATCCTCAGTAGTGCGACTTTCCATGAACACAGGGCATAGATTGAAGATCGAAGAAATATGAAATGAAGGCTTGGTAACAGCTGCCTGGAGATGACGGTACTGTTCATGGAAGGTTATGTATTCATTTGAGATTATGTTTGTTTGTTGTTATTGAAAAAGAAGTGAGTTCATTTAAAGTGTATTAAAGTAGTTGAAGAAACAACAAATGGAAATAAATTAAGTAAGTATTTATTTGATATATTAAATTAATTGAAATATTTTTTGTTTATTTTCTGACTTGGATCAATTTTTGATTTTCCAAATTTTTTTTAATTATTATTATTTTATTGTTTGTAACCATATGTTACACACATTATGCAGGCAAAGTCAGTGCACAACCTTTACCCATACACTTTGTCTAAAAAGGGTCTAAGAGGTGGTTGTTTTAATCAGATGCACTCAAAGCTGCTGATAGATGTAAAATAGAAATCTTAACTAAGGAAAAAGTTTTTTTTTAATAGAGTTATCATGAAAAAATACACCTGCTAACAATGTTTATTACATTAGTTTTGGTATTTAATCCAGAAAAGAATTATTTGTATAGTCAAAATTGGGGAGGAATTATTTTGCCTAGTTGTTTTGGTTAAATGGTATATCAGAAAAAGTTTTTTGTATAACGAAAGTCCTACTGCATTATAATAAATATATTTTTAAGTCACTGGGTAAATGCCATATTTTGGTTTACAGAAAAAAATAATTCATAATTTTTTATGGGCTATGTATGTAAATCCTGCATATAAATCTAGAACGTAAACCTAAGTGGAATTAATATTAAATTTATAAGTTGGATGAATATAAATTTAATAATCAATATTCAAAATATTCAGAAAAGTTTTAAAACATATATATCTCACACAAGTTGTATGAACAACAAAGTAATCACAATTATTATCAAAATACATTAAATTTCTAAACAAAAAATGACCACTAGCAATTTCACCTGCATACTCAGCAGAGGTTTCCATTCCAGCAATAGAATCCAGTAGTAAAATAGGTCTACGTAATAGATTAGCTAATCCAAAGACATGAATGTTTCGCAAGCCAACAATATCTCCATCCATTGGAACGTAGTCTGCCTCACACTCTGCGATTATAAAAGGCCACTCAGACCCATTAATAAAGTCTCCCAGCAAATCCTATAAATAAATTCACCAATGGAGTAGTAGGCACAATACTAAATTAGAGACTTCAATAAATTCAATAGTAACACTTTTTGATCATGTTGAATGATAATTTTCACAAAATAAAATATTTTAAAGTTTCTTTACTATCATTTTAATAATAAACATTGTTTCAAACTTTCTCACAGGATTATCTGAATGTAGTTCTTTTCATAGAATATAGAATACTTCTCTTACATAGTTAAATAAACTAAATACAGTAGATCCGCGGTTATCCGTGCCCCGACTAATCGAGTTCCGGGTTAACCGAGGTAGTAAAACAAAAATAAAAAAAGTTCGGTTTGCAGTAGACGCATGCGTTAAAGTAACCGCGCAAAGTGAAATTCGCATATAGCGCCAAATCTACTGTACTGTACTTATATTAGTCACATAATGTTCCGTTAAAAAATAGTTCTGGTAAATAAAAAGCACAGTTTTTAATCATTATTAAATACAGTACTGTACAATACAGTAATTCCTATGCTTTGCTAATCATCAATAGGATTAGGATTTTTTACGTTTTAAGGTATTTTGACCGGTACAAGTACTGTTTATTCAAGAGAATTATTGATTGGCTAAATAAATAACATACTTAATTTATTTATAAGTAGTGAACTAAATAAACAATCAATTAAATGACTTGAATACCCAATAATAATAATCAGGTAGTCAGATACACTTAGTAGCGTAGTAAGAGTAGACAAACGTCTGTGATTATTGTTTACGAGATGGTGATGTCATCACTCCTTATCTTGCACCTGCTTCCTGCTTCTATCCGATCTTCTATTGAGTATAACTTCTACTCTATCCGGTTTACCTCCCACTCACACTTCTCCTTTAGTTTTTGAGAATACAGTAGTTTGGTTCAGTATCAAGTAAACACTCGTTCTTAAAACATTGCGTGTGTCATACTGCACATCGTTTGCTAAGTTTTCAAATGAGCAAGTTCCGTTAAACAGAAAACACTTATGGACTTTAAAAAAAATATTTTTTTTTACTGGAACGAGTACTGTAGCCTATGTATGTCTTTTTATCATTTTATGTTTGTATTTTATTTTCATTTGGACGCTTTGCTAATCATCACTACAGTTTTGTTAATGCTTTTTTATTAAATGTCTCTTTGTTCAATAAAACTCATACTCGCTTTGTTATGGCAATGTGCAGTGTAAACCAGTTAAAACCAGTGTAAAAATAGATACGGTGCACAAGCGAGTGAGTTCCGTTAAACAGAAAGCACTTATGGACTTATAATCATTTTTTATCTGGAACATATACTGCAGCCTTTATGTCTTTTTATCATTTTGTATTTTATTTTTATCTGGACGTTAGTTTTTCATTTGATAATACAGTAGATACCTTTTTTCACATCTATGATCATGTTTTCATAGACTTCACCAGTTTACCGTATAATTCCCTCTTGATTTTTGACAGAGTCCGTTATATCCGAGTTTTTGCTTATCCAAGGTACTCTCGGTCCACATTACCTTGGATAACCGCAGCTCTACTGTAAATTTATTGTAACCGTTAAAGATTTGTATTATTTCCTGACAGAAAAAATATGCTGTGAAAACTGTCTTGTTTTCATAAACTTTCTTCACAATTTTAACACAGCGAATTATTAGAATTCTAACAAAGCAACACAATCCGATGTAACCCATTGCATTATTTCAGTAGACGGTTAGGTAGGGGTCTATAGTTATGCTAAAATACAATAACCTAAAGTCCCGTTGTTAAAAAAATTGTGGACATGATCTTGCAATTCACTTGAGATGCCCATTTATAGAGACGATATAGCTTAAAACTCATTACCACCTACATTATGTTTGATGATAAAGGACAACAACTGCCAGCTCAAATTATTTTAGGCTAGTCCACTTCATTATAAACTTCACTACAATTCAGTTTGAGCATGATTTAAGTTGTGGTCTAGCATAGTTTCATAAATAATGAATTTATTATATAAAACTACAAAGATTATATTATTTATATTTTCATTTCCTTCGACAATCTGTTTAAGGCTAAACATCCCTGAAAAAGTTGTGTTTTTGGCCCGATAGATGGCAGCACCTCTGAGGCAAATTTGTACTACGAATAATTTCCATAATTATTATCCGATTTTTGTTTTGTAAGTTATTTTGTAAATGATATGAATAAAACATTCACGCTATTGTGATGATTTTTTTTTAAATTTATTTATAAAAAAGTTTTATACAGATATTTTTTTGCTGTAATATTTCGTTTAAATCGCAGGTAGTCATTTTGTAAATACAAATTTTAAACGAATTTTGCCGTTTTCAGATATTAAATCGGTCAAATGGTCGTATCGGAATCGTTTTTTAAAGATATTATCATTATTTCTCTCACGCTCCGGTTCCCTCCTCCCGCCGCATAGCACATCACTCCCCCCCCCTCACCAGCCAGCCGCACTGCCCGGCCCTGCAACTGTAGCGTTTGTCAACTCACTCACTACTCGCATTCATACTCTGGCCGGACACACTTACTAGACTAGACTACTGATTACGACAGGTGTTTGTTATCTGTTAAAAAGTATTTTCTGTAAGTCGAAAAGAGACATCTAGAATAAATATAGAAAAATATACAGTAGTTCAAATTAAAGGATTTATGAAAGTAGGCCTATATACAGGTTCTTTGGCCATACATTATTCAATAACACCAGGGTATGAATAATATTACCCTATAACGTTAGTTATTTGTTTCAAATAAAACTTATATTTTAATACATGAAAACGAGAAATAAATAAAAAATGAATAGTGCAAAATACCATGTATTACACGTGACAGTCATAAAATGGACTGTTTCAATAATACAATAAACCTTTTTTCAAGGATATACACATACGGTACATATTTTTATCTTTAATACTATTTGGCCATTAATGTTTCGCCATTGAACTCCGCAAGAGAAATGGTTGGTTCACGTATTGGCATACATCAATCAAAATGCTTAATTGCGAAATTTTCCTAAAGTAATAAGTTATTACCGTGGTCAGCATTCATTTTGCCAAAAAAACCCATTTTATTCTAAGCCTATTGCAGCAAACCTATACGTTCTCAGTCACTCTGAAAAAAAAGTAGGTATATTGATATGTTTAACAAAACCTTGAAACTTGTAGAAATGAAAGAAATAAAACTAGTATTTCAGGCATTCCACCTTAAAGTAAGCCTGAGGTGTAAAAAATAAAAATATAATATAATTCAATATGTTGCATGTCAAGGTGAAAAGTTCTACTTTAATAATATGTTCAACATTTTTAGCAAATTTTGATATTTGTAATTAGTTTAAGTTCTTTGTTCTGTGAGTATCAACAGCTATCCTCCGGAAATGTTTTATTCTGTGAACTTAGCAGCACTGCAATAAATATGAAACAGCTGATCTAGTGATTGAAGTTGCTACAGAAGATAGCTGAAAGACTTCTCTAACTATTAATGCCATAATTTAAGATAATATATTGTCTTTTCATTTGAAATTTGCCTTTAAACTTAAGTAATACGTGATGTGACACCCGCTACATTTTTTTTTACAAAAGTTAGTATTACAAAATATTACAAAATGAACAAACACCTTAGGAAAATACTTTTACTGTAAAAGTAAGAGGTTTTGTTTCCCTAATGTTTTGGTATTATTATTTTAATTTTAGTTTTATAATTTAATGAGTAATTCGCGTAACGGGTGTTACATAATTTAATGTAATGGGTGTTACAATTCAACACAACTCACAACCATTCAGTGTTTAGTATATGTATATTAATTTTAAGTAGAATTTAAATACATAGCCCTATTGAGAGTTTATTAATTTTGGTAGCAACACTTAAAAAGTTAAGACAGATATGTTATTTTAAATAAAATTTAACACGATAACACCTTCAAATTTCATACTGCGAATTTCCTATTTGTAATTCCAGAATGAATCTTTTAACATATTTACCAATGAATACTTAAATAAGTATTCATTGTATTTACTGGGCAATGAATGTTAGGCGTATCTAATTATTTTATTTATCTTTAAAGTTTTAATTCTATTACTATTAAGACTGATTTTTAGTAAGTCTAATTCATAATAGGCCCTAAGGCATAGTATAAAAAGTACTGAACTATATCCATGTAATGTATTAAGTACCGGTATTGTAACAATCCAAAATTTATTTAAATATATAGATAGGAAATTAATTAATTAATTAACAAAAAGATATTGAAGAAAAGATACGAATTTATATTGGTGAAATTTTTAGATGAAACTGTATCTTATTAAATGTTTGATTAATTTAACATTGAATACTACTGTCAATAAAAAAGTTGCATATATCTAGGCCTAAACGAATGTTAAATATTGAGAAGAATATAATTGGTACGAATGTTCTAATTTATAACCTCATTTCAATTTTGTTATATTTTTTCTCCGATCTGCCAAGAACCGAAACTTTTATATTATAAATAAACTGATAATGCTTTTTTTATGTGTATAATAATTTATGTGTGGTCAATTGAACTTGGTGCTTCGATATAGACTTGTGCTCATTCTATCCACATTACCATTTATCATATAATAATTTTCATTCGTCCTTTGTTTATCCTAAAATCACTTCTTGTTTTGAATATTATTTTATTATATATATATTTCTTTTATGTTAAATTTTTTTCTTGGAAAAAGACGGCACCAAACCCCTCCCCGAAGTTAATTTATCTTTGTGTTCCATTCTATTTTTATAAAATTTTCCCAACTTTCATAATTTGTTTTAAATTTGTGTTACTTGTATTCACCAAATATTCTGAAATAAAATATAATTTGAGTTTGTATCAAAATATCATACCTTATGTTCTTAGAAAATATTAACAAATTAGTAGCAAGAAATAAAATAGTGAGTTATTACAGTATATATTTGTTAAATATAAGTTTTTTTATGAAATATAAGTTTTTATTTCTTATAGTGATCAAAGAAATCTCAATTATACTTCTTGTTGTTATTTGACACCTTATTATTATTACAGTATATAATATATGTTAAAAATCTTAATTTTAGCAACTGCGTAACACCCGTTACATTTTAATGTAACACCCGTTACACAAGATTTAATTTTATGTTTAAAAAAATTGAATGCCAATATCAATTTGAATTACAGTTCCATTACATACATTTACTGTGGAATAACTCATATTTTTTTCAAAATTTTATAGTTTTAAAATTCACAGAGTTTTAAGAACATTTACATGAAGTTCAACTTCACTACCGGTATCCATTTTCAGTAACACCCGTTACACTCCCTTTTTCTATATTTATATTTGTTAACATTTACTAAAAGTCATTATACATTCCCTCTTTACGAAGCGTTTATCAGGGTGTTATTTAAACAAGAATCTTATCCAGAAGAACCAAATTATGTTTTTATAATACTGTACTAATACTAACATCCGAGATTTAGCAGCGAGCAGAGCGAGAGGCAGTCTGCGCTTCTTCCTCTTCGTTGAAAGCCGAAGTTGCTTTTTAGATTTTGTTGTTCCTCGGCGATCCATTAAGAAAACAAATGTTAAACGAAATAACGTTCTCAATAACAATAATTACAAGACGACGCAATAGTACAACAAAGAAGAATCGCGGGAGATCACATGGATGGAAGCGCAGGAAACCGTCATCCAACTGTATACAAGCAACATCTGAGACGCGTGGTGGGGGGATAGGTGGCGTGAGTGAGTCACAGCGGCACTGCACCTGCTTCGTGTCACTCTCGCGTTTGTTCTCATTACTGTAAATGTTTAAACAACGATACCGACTAAACCAGCCAGGCGATTTTAAAAATTAAAAGTGTAAAATTAATTAAAAATTATTGTCTTCAAAATTACTACCTGCGATTTGCATTTTTCGTTTTGTAACACAATTATTTTATTATTATTTTTTAAACCAGCAACTTAATTAAAATTTAGCTTCTTTGGCGTGAATTCTAATCTTATTCCGTTCACAAATCAGTTTTGCAAATGAAGATCGGACGAAAATTCCACCAATAAACACAAATACAAAATGACTCCATTTTAGTGCTGCGCCGTGGTGGCAGAATTTGGAACTAATCCTGGGATGTTTAGCCTTAATCCACTTCCTCACCATTTCAACACACATAGAATTTTCACTGTATATTTTAAATATACGATTTCATTTTTCTTGTTTTAAAATGACTGAATATTATATTTCCTATTCAACAGGTCCTTTGCTCTTTTCAATTGACAGAACCAGTCAAAATAACATGCTGCTCTCATAAAAAACCACAGGAACTTGGCAACAGATAAAGTAAGTTAGCTCCAAAGCACAAAATTATGGTAACATTTCTGCACTACTTATAAATTTTACTTACAGTGTAAGAAAGAACAATTCATCAAATTAAAGACAGTTAAAGTTGCAAATTTGTAAACATTTTCTTATACAACGCAATTATAGAAATAGTTTCAACAAAATAGATTAAACTTCAAAAAATCACAATTCAGTTTTTCAATTATTGGCCCTGCTGCAAGCTGCTGAATTTACTGCTTACAATTTAAAAATAGAGATTTACTTTTCAATATTATGATGCTTAAAGGTTTGTTTGTTGAAAATTAATACGATCTTTTAATCTTCATGTTGAATAAGTCTTATTGTTGATCAAAACAGAATGTTTATCTTATATAAAAAAATATGTCCATGAAATATATACAAGGTGATCATTTAAAAGCTGTAAGTCTTATTGCAAACTCTCAATTTACAAAAATTCTGATTTTTAGTTGTTTACTATTGGATAGATTTTTTCTTTAAGGCAAAAAACCTGAGCATTCCTTATCGCCTATACCATTCATATAAGGAACAAATTTTATAATATTTTGAAAAAGTGGTTACTCCCCCTCCCCCATACCCTAAACTTCAAAATGTCAAATAGTAACCTCTAGCTTGTAATACATCATATTTAAGATTAATTCTGTACAGTAGAAAGGCTTAACAATCACAAAACTAATATTAATTGTGTTTGAGAATTCAATATTTTCTGGAAATAGTAACCAGACCATACACTTACCTTAAACAAATTATAAAATATTGGAAGTTAATTACCTTGTACTTTTGAATATTTGTTATAAAATGTTGCTTAAGTCCAACTCTTAAAGGGTGCCAGAAGATTTCCCTACCAACAAGAGCACGAGACACTGCATGAACTAGACAATGGCCATCACCATCTGCATGCAACGGCACTAACAACTCTCTACAAAAGATAATATAATTTTGATTAATACAAATTAGCTCCATGCCATACTTACTTTGTTAGATATAAAGGATATAGTTCAATAGTTTATGATGTAATGATCCTATACATAGCTCGACATTGAACAACTACCATTACACTCCTATGTCGACCTATATTCAACATTGTATAAACAAGCATTTTATTGCTCCAATGTCGATGTATTTTCAACATTTATCGCTTTAGTGAACTGCAGCGCATTTGTGAACTACTACGTCTAGTATTTTTACAGTATGTTTATTTTTATTTCAGGTGCCAGCATCTGTTAAGAACTGCTATTCATTCACTCCTTGTTCAGAAGACTGTTAACAATTTTTGTGATTTGGTTATGTTACATCTTTGAGGAATATTATGTTGTTGTTGTTCATTATAATTTATTAGTGTTACTTATTACCTTCAGTATTATTTTTATAAATATAAAATTGCAGATTATTCAAACAATGATGACATAATGAAGACTTTGCTTATGTCAGTGATAAGGATCCGGATTTTATTTATCTGATGAATGAAGATAACAGTGATTTTAGTATTTTTGAAGCATATTCTGAGGAAGAAACTAAAACCTTTTCACATCAGTCTTATTCTTCCTTATTTAATAAAGGAAGGTATGCGGAAGAAAAGAAACTGTGCAAAACTTTTCCTAACAAATCAGAAGTTCACCCAAACCAATGTTTTTTTTTAATTTCATGCACTAAAAAAAAGTATAAAATTACACAGAATTTAGTTTTTAGTAGTAGTATCAAAACAATTTAATAGCAACAGCATACCAAAATGTTAATACCTATTTCAAAAAAAAATATATTAGTGAAAAATGTTATTAATTTTCTAGCGGGGACAATGGTTTACTTTGTGTGTAACTAGAAATAATAAAAAACAACTGGTGTAATAAAGGTAAATGTACAAATTATTTATAACATGCTACAGTACCAGTTTAAATAATAAACATATAAAACTTATTGTATTTGTATCCAAGTCACAAATTTGAATAAAACAAGTCATTTTGTCCGTCTGTGCGACTTTTATAACTTTAAGTAAATTTCATATTCTTCGAGCGCGTCTTATGAAAGTCCGGAAAAAAAGTCCGGAGCTTATGTTAAATGGCCAATTGAAATTCCATTCCAATTTGATGTATGACAAAGCAATGGCAATATAAATGCAAACATTGAGCGGTATTAAATGTTAGAGGTCCACGTCCTCAGTGACTGAATGTATTCGACGATGTGCACACGCCGAGTTATAACGTATGTATTATTGTGTTAGTGTGCGTGTATATTTGTGTTTTTGTTATGTTGACTGTATATTTATTTTAATGTGTTAACGACCTCAATAGAGCGAGAATCTGATGATAGGATAAAGTTCCGAAACGTGTCATGAACAAGTAAATAAATTACTTAAAGTTGTAAAAGTCACACAGACATACTTTTTAATAAACATATGATGGGTTATCTGTGGATAAAATAAATATTTCATTGTTTAGTCAAAAAAGTATATTAATTCTTAAGACCATGTACACAGGTCAAAATAATTAAGAGCTGCTGGGTAGACGTATAATGTATTCCAGCCCCAAATGAATCATTAAATATGTGTAGAAACATACATTAGCATTCATATAAAACATTAGATTTCAATACATCAACAAGCTACACAGTTGATGATGAAATGATTGGAAATGTTACTGTTTGAGTTGGACAATCTCAGCCTTTCTTTAAATTCCTTCTTTGACTTCTTATGAGCTGATAAGGTCTCACCATTACTTTATAAACACCCTGTAAGGAATTCATATTTGAAAACAAAACTTTAACTGTTTTATAGTTTTGCAGATTAATATAAGTTAAAATATTTATTTAAAAGCAGAATAATTATCTTATATTTTTTCTAAAATATAATTTAAAAAATATATTTTACATAAAATTTGTTTTTATTTTCAAGCAATAAATTTCTTTTTACTTATTATCAACTTTAAATGTTAACAAATAAAATGTCAGTATAATTTAAACATAGTTTTTTTTTTTTAATTATATACCGTAACTTAAATATAAATTTGTTCACATAAAAATTATAACCTAAAAATAATGTATAGTAGGTTACAGAATGTAAACCAAAGTTAAAATGAATTCTTTGTTCAAAAAAGTAGTTCCTAAACTACTTTGAGTTGATATTTGAGGAAAGTTTAATCATTAGGACTCAACTGATAAGTTACACTTGCTACTTCTGTCTTTGTTGAGAACACTAATTCTGTATTAGAATTCTTGGTGTAAATTTAATTTACTAGACTATCAGCTGATGTTATTGCAGACGTCGGCTTTTTTTTTAGGAAATAGAGTAGTGCTGCCAACCTAAACAAATTCTATTGAATGTTGAATGCAAATACATACCACAGTTGTAAAAAATGAAACTACGGAAAAATGGCGTAGAATTAATTACATCGGTAAAGTTAGTGTTACAGTACGTAAATTATTAGAAAAGAAAAAGCATTGTAGGCCTGCCTATTACAATAATAAATGTCTTTGAAATATTTTAAATAATTCCAAAGACAAAGTTAGTAAATTTTCAAAAAGTGGAGTGTACAAATTAAGTTGCAAAATTTGTAATGCAGCTTATGTAGGGCAAACAGGTCGTAGTTTTAAAACTAGATTAAGCGAACATAACAGAAGTTGACGACTAAACTATGATGACTCTAGTTTTTCTAACCATTTAAAAACACATCATGACATTTTAGACTTTAATTTAAATACAGATTTTGATGTACTTCATGTTAATTGTAAGGGTGATAAGTTAGATGCTTTGGAAATGTTAGAAATTAAGAGGTTAATTAATAAGGACGTAAGTTTAGTTTTAAACAAAGAAATAGATTTAAGCAATTCGCCACTTCTACAACCGTTGTTATTGACCAGTTCGATTCCTCCCCCATCCCTAACATAACGGTATTTTGGCCTACCTGTACCCAACCGCTGTGTGTTGGATTTTTTCTTGTTCCTTTAGTCTTTAAGTTGCCTTCGATAATGCCGTAGCAGGCGAAACCTAGGTCGGCACGGCTCAATAAAGATTTGTGAAAAATTACAAAAAGTTTTCATTTATTTATTTATACCACAGTTGTTTTATTTTATTTTATTAAGTGAAGTTTAAGTTGTAGGAATAGCGGAGTCTGACAATAGTGCTTATTTATGTTCGTATGCGCAGTCCGATGTCATTGAAAAGATGCGTCTAATATGTCCTGAGTTAAATAAGTCGTGAATTGAAAGTGGCATGGTTAAAGCTAAAATTGGCAAGCCCGTTTTTAGCGTTTTGCAAGCATATTTTTAAAAATTCGACAAAAATAGTAAATGAACCCCAATCCAAAAGTGTTCAATAGCTTTTTTGTAGAAGAAACTTCAAAGAATTCAAATATGCCACTAAAAATTAGTTTATTTTGAAATTGTAAAAGTTATTAGCTCAAGAAACAAAAAATGTTCAGTAACGAAAGGAAAAAGTTCAACTTTAGGCCTACATAACAAGTAGTAAACATTATTTTGTATTTTTTTCGTAAGCTTAAAAAAGTTTCGTAATTTAGTTCTAAATAGAACTGTATAAAAACATTTATCAATTTCAAATTTTTTATTTTGAAAAAAACAGTTTTATGTTCCAAGTACACGACTGGTAACAAACCTAGGCCTAGATTGTAACGTCATTTACTAATATAAGCTTTGCCCAAAAATGAAATATTATTATAACAAAGTGTAGAGGATAAATCAAAGAAAAGAACGGTATACTTGTCTTTCCTTAGTTCACAAAAGTGTTTGAGTTGTCATTATTTGAATAACAAAATGACATCAATTTAATGAAAAGTCTGTCGTCTATAACAGCGGTGAGAATGGGACACTTGAATAGCGTGGGAACCCACGCGCTAGACTTTCTCACTAGAACGTAATAATTATGTACATTTCAACTGTCGTCTAGACAGACAAAAAACCGATTATTTCTCACCATTACAAAATTTAGACTTTGCTGTACAAAATGGTGTAAAGAAATCTGTCAAAACATTTGATGTGGTAGGCGTAAAATCACTTGACAAATGGGCTGCTTCATTGGTTGAGAAACTGTCAAATCGCAAGGGTTTACAGTAATTCTTGGAAAAAATACTATTTTTATAGTGACATCTGATTGGAAGGCACCAACAGAAAGATAAAATCTTAACGAATCCAATGGTATCGTTATAATAGCCAAAGAAATATTTATGTAGATGGTCTTAAACGTTGAAGAAGTGGGAAATAACACTACAATTGTATGCAGATTCGCGCACGGAAAGAGCTGTAGACCGATGTGCATATTTTAAACGATGATTACGTATGTAAATAATGTAAATATACGTTTTACGAAAAAGTTGTAAATACAAAAATTAAAGTTTAATTCATTTCCTTTCCAATGGTGCCAGTTTTATTACGATTGGATGATTCTAAGTGGGTTACATTATCGATTATGCAAATATATGCAAATTTTCGTAAATGTCCGAAATTGTTGCGTTCTGCGCCTGAGAGAGGGTTATGCACGACCTTCTGCCAGTTCCAGGGTTAAGTGTATTATTTTCTGTTCATAACTAATTACTTTAAATTTTGTTAATGATCATTAAATTCTGTCGTCATTTATTTAAGATTTTTAGAAATACAACTAAACATTACAATTAATTACGTATAAGAGCATTTTCTTGCGCATACGTTTGCAATTCTGCCGCAATATGGCAAAGAGTCATAATGTAAACTTTTGCCGAATTCTTTATTATCAAGACAGGTCACTAACTAATAACTGACTTTTTCAAAGTTTTAAATACTTTAATACTTCTAACTTCCAATTACCCCACAAACATGATTTAGTTAATCTAAAATAACCTTAAATTTCTTGACAACAGATATGCTCATAATTCAACTCTTAAATTACTATTACTTTGTATTTTTAAGTAGGATATATATAGTAGAACCTCTTTAATCCGAACTAATTAGAACCGGAGGGGTTCGGAATATCGAATCGTTCGGATTACAGAACATATTGTACTTTCCACATAACTTAACAGCTAAAACATTGCTGAAATGGATCATACGTGTTATTGAAAAATGAGAAATACTTTGCAGTTTAAAATATTGTTTATTTAAATAAAATAGTGGAAATACAGTAGGTCTATATTTATAGTAAACGTAGTATGGAAAATATGATAGTAGAAAAAATTCTAATCAAATTACAAAAAGTCACTAACTTTTTTCTGTATTAATGACGAAGTGCATTTTTTGGCTGCTAAATTTCGAATTTGTGTGATATGCTCTGGTACAGCATATCCATCGCTAAATGTTTTTACATTTTTTATTAAATTTTTTTTCACTTTTTGGTGTTCGGATTAGTGAACGTTCAGATTACTGGGGTTCGGATTAAAGAGGTTCTACTGTATATATATATTAGGGATGGATCGATTCTCGATTCCAAAAGTCGATTCCACCGATTCTCGGCACTGAAATCGGCATGGAGTCAATTCCGTGAATGTCGATTCTGAGCCCGGCCACCACCAATCTCTGCAAATACGTTCAGTACGCCGATTGCCATGGCCCCGGTTTATATTAGTCGTTACATCCCATTTCATTCCAGTACGAAGTATTCGGAGAATCTACACTGCACCAAAGTAATAGAGTACCGTTACTTCTAGCCGTTAGTAGCGATTACTTTGTGTGTTTGCAAACTAGGGATGGGTCGATACTGATACCTATCAACAAAAAACTGAATGTTCATGGAAGAAATTAATGCCCGAACACAATTAGCAGTAATTTCATGAAATATTGGCGTTAAAACGCAATTTAATATACCACAGTGAGTTTTAACAAAAGATGACGAAACCCGAATACAATAATTAGGCAAAATGTATGAAATTTCAGTTAAAAAACATAATTTAAGTACCATAGTGAATATCCGCAAAAAAATCGATGCTCGAATACAATTTGTGCCAAATGTATGCCATTGGTGAAATATTATTTAAAATAAAATGATGAATGACCGCAAAAGAATGAGACGTCCGAATATTATTAGCGCTAATTTTATAAAACATCGGCATTCGATCGCAATTATGCAACAGCGTATGTCCGCGAATAAACCTACTCCCGAGAACAATTTAATGTCAGTAAAAGAAATTGTTACCCAAATACAATTAACCTAGTCCAATTTAATAAAAACAATGCGTTAAATACAATAGAATTTAAGTACCACAGTGAATGCCCACAAGAAATCGATGCCCGAATACAATTTGTGCTAATTTTATGAACATGAACTACCATTGGTGAAATAATATTTAAAATAAAATGATGATGCCGAATATTATTAGCGCTAATTTTTGAAAACGCCGGCGTAAACCTTACTTTAAATTACAACGGCTAAGGTCCGCGAAAATTTAATTTAGATGACAGTTAGTTGTAAAATTCGGAAAAAGCGGAAATTAAATGTAGCTATTTTCGGGAATGAAAAGTAAAATGAGAAGTAAAACAAAGGCATTCCGTCGGGACTCCTACAAAATTCATAAATCACGAATCACGGGTAACATAAGTCCCAAAAATGTCCAAATGTTTTGGGTCGCCGGAATACTACCCCCCGGAAAACTACCCCCCCAAGCAGGTTCCTACGTCATTTTGACGTCAGAGATCGGGGGGCAGTTTTCCAGTCACGCACACTCAAGTTTCGATGCGTTTTTTTGTCTACATGACTATGAGGCAACCTTTACTATCTAGTAACCTTGATATAATTAGAATTAAAAAAAAACTAGAGGACTAACCTAAACTGTTTAGTCACAGTATGTTGCCGATAACAGTATAATT